>PVIH01005873.1:0-118166 GCA_004025045.1 Sigmodon hispidus
GGTCAGGGTTCGAATCCGCCCCTCATAGACCCCTGCAGTTGGTTTGCTCAGTTCACTCAGTTCAGGGTCGCAGTAGGGCTCTTAGTAGATTCCCTGAGCAGCAGGGGCTGCGGGTGTGGCCAGGTGCAGAGTTCAGCTGCCCCTGCTCCAGAGTGCGCTGGGACGCCGCAGAGAGCACAGGTCCCGGTGGCGGAACCGCGTATGTCCAATTTTCTATATCAATCTTTGTGATGTTAGGAGAATTTTTTTTTATTCACAATAACTGCAAGAAAAACTATGAATTGATTTAAAGGTGTAATTAACAGTATAGGTGGGCTTGAATAAGTAAAATTTGTAGCAAGAAAGTGCTGACTTCACAATCAGTGTGAACTTTTGTGGTAAGTGCACATACATACTGTGTACCTACTTCAGATGGCCATAACCACTAATGGGTTACTCCTGCCAGGCTGTCATAGGAAAATAAATGTGCCCTACTTTCTTTTCAACTGGTTGTTCTGGTTTCACTATGTATATTAACATATATTTCTTCTTAGAGACTAATGAGGGGAGGGGGAAATTGCTTTCATGTAAAATAATACAATTCTTTTGTAGACTATAGGTGAAATCTTGCAGCTGCCCATGCCATTTCAGAGTGTCTCTAGTTCCATAGCCCTGGAGATCAGTGAGTAGCACTTGGTTTACCTAATTACAATAAACTCTTGCCAACTATAATCCTTACAACTAGAGCTTTTTCTGGCCCCAAGCCAGTCACTCAATAAAGCAAAGACCTAACTGTGATTTTTCTCCAGGCAGGAAATCCTTTTTCTATTACCTCAGCTATCATGTAACTATGCTTGGGTGTTTATCATCAATCAATGTGATCATACTCCCTGAATTACTCCCTGAGTTTCTTGAAGGCAGGGGTCTTGTCTGCTTCTTCACTGTCGTATCTTCAATCCTTGGCATAGGGCCTGCTCGTCAATAAACAATTGTAATTAGGTGCCATATTAATTAAGGGCACTGGTGGGAGCAAGTCTTGATTTGGGAGAATTGCTTGTTTGTGTAAAGCCAACTGAAACATCTGTTCTATGTAGTGAACACCACAGAGGCAGTTTTTGTCTTTAAAGTGGCAGATAAAGAGCATCCCAGGGATGAGAGTTTTGCTCAGCCTGGGAAATCACAGATTCCAAAGAACACAAGTTATCTCCTTTGCAGTCAAAGGTGACATCATCCTGGGTAGAAAAACACCCAATAATATCCAAAGTCTAGAAAAGATGAGGCAAGAATTTTGCTGTGAGTTTCAGACCAGCCCAGCTACAAAGTTCTGGGTCAGCTAGAGCTACACGGCAACATCCTCTGTTTCTTACAACCACCACTACCAACAGAAAGAGTTTATAATCGTAAAAACCTGGCTTGTTTGATAACTTACAATGTATGTGTTGTAGGTAAGTCTTCTTAGAAAATATAGTCTTCAGATCCTCCTGAATTATTATAATGTTTACATTTTAAACTAAATATTCAATTAGCTTAATGCATACTTTGCATGTGATATTGACAATTAAAAGGTACACTCTTTTATGAGACATTGTCATGTAGCTCAGGCTGACTGACAGCTCATTATGTAGCCAAGATCTTAAACATCTGCTTACCCTGCTTCTATCTCCTGAGGGTTGAGATCGAAAGCATGTGTCACCATGCCTAGTTTCCGGGATGCTGGGAACTCAACACAGGGCTTTGTGCATAACATTGTACTCCATGAGCTGCAGAACGAGTCCAAACACTTCAGTGGAAAATAAAACAGGGAGATTCAAGATCACAGACAGAATTTCTGGTTGAGAAGAGAGTGACCCCTTGAGTCCTACCCATACTCCAATACCTTTATTTCTTCCCACATCCTCCCCTGTAGATAGTTGGGAAATATGTGTCCTCCCTACCCTCCAGAAACGCAATCAGAGCCAAAGGAGGAAGGCAAGCCATAGGTGAGCCAGTAAGTACAATTCATGTGCCATAGACCCTGTAATAGAGGACACTCATGGCGCTAATGGACTGTGGAGGAGGAATTGTAATACAGTCTTTCTGTGTGTGGAGAAAGGGCATCTGAGAAGAGGTTAATAGCATAAAGACCTTGCAGGACTCAGCCAGGTAAAGATCATTCAAAAGCTGTCTTGTCATGACCCTATATTCAGGTCTGGCTTCTCTTTGCTATACCTTGTTTCTCTTCATACAGTCCTGATGCATCTTGCAAAAAATAGATGGTGCAGAGGAGATAATCAACTCCAGCCCCTATCCATAGGAGAATGGGATTTGACCTGATGTTCCTAGACTCAGAAAGTGTTCTTATTATTCCAGTAAAAGCTGTTTGTAAACCCAGAATGAAGCATAGGTAAGGAGCCGAAGGGTAGGACTCAGCTTGGTTTTCCCTTTCTTCCGCCCTCCTTCCTCCCGCCCTCCCTCCCGACCCCCCCCTTTCCTTACTTTTTCTTTTTTTTCTTTCTTTTTTGGTCTCACTGTATCTCTGGCTGGCCTGGAACTTGCCTTGTAGACCAGGCTGTTCTGGAACACACATAGATTCATTTGCACCTGCCTCCTAATTACTGGGATTAAAGGCACAGAAGCTAATGTTGCTGTGAATAGGTTGCTTTTAGACTATATGTTTTTCTCAAGGCTAGTTCTTCTTCTGGATGATAAATGAAGACAAAAACATAAACCTTTTACTATAGAACATCTTTTTTTGAGATAGGGTCTCATGTATCCCATGCTAGCCTTGAACTTGAGGCTGCTGTACAATTCCTGATCCTTCTGCCTCTAACTCCTTAGTACTAAAATTACAGGCATCTGCCATAACACCCAATTTGTAGATAATCTTTATATGAAAAGAAAAAAATCTACAAATTTCTTTGGAGGACAGGCAGAGAGGTCAATGAATTACTGTCTACATTTCCCCCAAGAGACTATCAGAAGATATGATACATTCTCCTTTAAGAGAAAACAGAACAAACAACTAATTTTAATTTTTAAAACTATGCTAATATTTTGAATAATTTATGGGAAATTAATGTTACATGAAGTTCTTTTATTTAGACATATTTAAAAATATTTTTCTGTCAAAATTATTTAAGGTTCACATAGAGGTTTCTGTATATACCCCTCAATCAGGGTCTGCCAAAGGACAATGTTTATACAGTCATAGTACATGTTAAAATCACTGTCCCTGAAAGTTTAATGGGTTAACTTTCCAAGCAATATAAGTTTTCCTTCTTTTTTTCTCCTCATATGGTTCTACATATTTTATGATGAAACCAACAAATTTATTTGCTCATGAGGAACAGATAAGAAACAAATCAGATCCCCAATTTAAATGATATCAAATCTCCAGAGGTTGAACATGGTCAGTGCCATTGGAGGGACAGATAAAGGCCATGATTCAGGTTTAACAGTAGTCAGATGGGATCGATGGATGATCATGATTGAGCATAAACAACCATGCCATTGTGTGTGAAGCCTTAAACACCCAGCATTGTTCTCCTGCAGTGTCTTTCCCTGGAGTTGAACATAGTTTATGTTCCCAGTTTTTATCTGAGTCCATTAGGGAATAGGACAAATTTGCTTTTGTTTCTTGGCTAGGAATCCCTTGACTCTGAAAGTTCCATGATGAGGAGATGAGTCAGGTATAGATTGCATGTTGGTAAAGCAAGAGAGAGCAGGCAGTTTCTCTTTTGCAATCTTTCTGCTCCCTTTTCTGCTATGAGCCCTGAGTCTTAGATGCAGCAGCTGTGTTGTAGATTGCAAGGATAGCAATAGACACTCTGTCACAGAAGAAGGACATCTCTTTAGTAGGGTCTCAACCAGACAAAGAGCTTTAGGCAACTAAGGAGTGTGGCAATTAGGAGAAACTGTCTTCCCCAAGGAAGAGCGACAAGATTGGTTTCCCAATACCAAGTTCTCAACCCTGAAATCATGTATGTACAAGTAACATTATACATACAGAACAGCGTGTGTTTATATATTTACACACACACACACACACACACTCAACCATGACCCCCACTGCCACTACCAACAACAGCAATGAAGACAAAGTAAATGTGAGAGACAGCGAGGGAGGTTGGAGGGAAGAAAAGGAAATAGGAAACTGATGTAATGACATTTTATTTTTTTTCTTTTGGTGGGGTATATATTTCAGTTGGTATAGTGCTCACCTAGCATAGACAAGGACTTGATTCAACCTCCATACTTCTTAAACAAGGCACAGTGGCCCATATCTGTAACCCAAGTATTTTAGAGGTAAATACAAAAGGTTCAGATGTTCAAGGTCATCCTCAGGTGTAGGGAGCAGTTTGACACACACGATACTATGTATATTATTTATTTATTTATTTATTTATTTATTTATTCATATTTAACTAGTTTTTGTTAGTGTGTATGTTGAGGATGGTGATGTGTGCCTCTGGGTATCTGTGGGTGTTAGGGGGTGACTTTTGGGAGCCAGCTCTCTTCTTCCACATGGGTTATTGTACTTGAACTCAAGCAACCAGGCTTAAGTTGCAAGAATTTTACCTGTTCAGCCATCTCACTTACATCTGACCTGATAACCTGTATAGAAAGAAAAGTTTTCACCTTTAATATTTTTTCAGCTTAAAATACAAAGTAAGGAACTTTATCATAACATCTTCATGCATTTACAATTACGCTTTCTTTTCATCCATTGCCCTCCCTCCTGCCAGCCTCTGTGTCCCATGGGTCCTTCTGAATGACTCCCTTTGCACTCCCAGGTAGCCCTAACTTATGCACTCTTATGAGGTGTATTCCGTCACTTTTCTCACCCCCCCTCCCTTACGATGTCTTCCTCTCTTCCTAGTTTTGTGACCTACAACCACACCCATATAAAAATACATATATCCATTAACCTCCATATAACTTTAGGTTCTGTATATGAAGGGAAACAGGAAATATTTGTATTACATGTATTTATGTATTTGTTTTGTTTTATATGTGTGTGTACACATGAACATATGCATGTGTCTACCATAGCACACGTGTGGAGATCTGAAGACTACCTGTAGAAACTGGTTCTCGGATTTTATCCTGTGGGTCCTGGACATCAAACCCAGATTGTTAGGTACTTCTGCCTGCTGAGTCAACCCACAGGATTCTGGTATTTATTTTTCTGGGTCTGGCTTTTTTCACTTAAGAACAGGTCCTGCCCATGACTTTACATTTCTTTTTGGAAGAAATGCCACATCAACCTTCTCTGGCCTATTATGTAATATTTGTGTATACACTGCTGAAATGGCCATAAAAATCCTTATTTTCCTTCTTTCAGTGGGACTGGAGGCCAAGCATAGTACCTTGCAAATGCTTAGTACACACCATACTACTGAACAGTACCATGTTGCACAGATATTTAACAGGGGTTTTTTCAATCCTCAGTACTGTACCAGGCTCCAGTATTTTCAAAATAACTAAAAAAAGTTTTTTTAAACAAAACATTTGTAGTCCTATAAGGGAAACAAATAAGAACAGTGTGACAAAGTCCTAGGCTACAGAAACATGGTACTTCAGAGGTCAGAGCCGAGACGTCTCCATCACATTTTTATCTAGAAGAAAAGCCCTCAAAGAGAAGCCTGGTGGGAATTATAAGGACAGTGTCATTTTTAACCACTGAAAATGATCAGAAATATTTGAAGCAAAGGAATTACATGTATCAAGCTCACTAGAAGGTTGCTCCAGAGAATGAAACAAAATTGGTTTGCATTAAAAGCCAAGAGATGTGTTGGTGCTTTTAGCCAACTGAAGTGAAGGAAGGAATGAGGGCTGGCACCTCAGCATCAGCTTCCTCAGCTCTATCCTGAGTGTCTGAAAGAGTAAGGAGTCCAAAACATTCATTCACTAACAGGATGGATGAATTTAGGTAATTTCTGATTTCTTAGTCTATACATGATGCTCACATGCTTCTGCATTCCCTTTTGCAACTTGTTAAGACGAAGGAGTTTTACTAGAGTTCATTCTTTGTTAATAGAAAAGTTTACAATTCTGATTCTCCAATATCGGGAAAACAAACAGAAGTTTGTGACTGCAGGGAGCCTCTTGCTACCTTCTAATGAATTATATCTTAAGCAGAACTACTTGGATTAGAAGAGAATTTTTCTTTTTATCAAAGCTGCCTGAAACCTGTGGTTCTTTTTCCTGGGACTCCTGAAGTGTGCCACTATGCCTGTTCAAGGATAACCTAACTCTGAGATCTGTTTGAGGTCCAGCTCTAAGAATGTGATTATACCGGCCTTTAACGTCTAATAGGTATGCTTTACTTTGGATCAGATAATACTCGTGTGATCCCTCTTGTCTGGAAATAGCCTACTGGAGACTTTTTATGAGGACTATGAGCAGGATGGAGAAGACTGAAGAGCCTGGCATTTGTACCACTCTCACTTTTTTTGCCATAAGGTATTAGAAATGCAGTGACTCCCTGGACAGCTGCTATCATTCCCTCGCACGTATAAAATGAGGTTTGTGTCTACTGCTGCTTATGTTTTGTGTTGATTGAGCTAATAAAAAATAAACACAGAAAGGACATTTTATTGTCAATAGGGCCCCATCAAGAAAAAGAACAGGCAATATCTGAGTCTGCTGCTGTCTCTCTAGCACAGTGGTGTTGAGGGAGAAGAAAAGGCCCCTTTGACATATTTCTATACTTGCTTTTTTCTGGTTGCAAATACAATTACAATTATGACCATGTTTCTGTCTTCCTAGACACCTCTTGGGAAGATAGCAATGTATTTTGCATAATGTTAGAACATTTGAAGCCACAGTTTAGTAAGATAATTTTCTTGGGGACCTTGAGGCCTATGATTGAATGAGTGGGCACTGGGGCTGTTGATTTTCTGAAATTGGTCTTTCCCTTCTGGCTGTTGTATTTCAAAAATAGATGTTTTCTGAGAAAAAACTATTCATTCCATGAAAGTGTGATGTCATTGGGATGCCTCCACCCTTCCTATACTTACAATGCTAAGACCTTTGATACTGTGTTAGATGCCAAAAGTCTGGTATGTAGTGAGTTCACTAACCACATTTGAACAAGAGATTTGTCTTCTGGGGAAGGTTGACTCCTATGCACAGGGAACTGAAGACAAGTGTATATGATGTTTGCTTGCCTAAGAAAAGTAGCAGTTACATAGAATTTGTGCAATCATGTAAATCAACTCAGTTGTATAACAATGAGATAAAATCTTAAATGGTCCATGGCTGGGGGGGCTACAGAAATAGCTCAGCACTTAAGAGTTCTTATTGGTCTTTCAGTGGCCCTGATTCAGTTCCCATCATCATGCATCTTCCAAGCATTCCATAACTTACTTTTTTTTTTTTTTTTTTTTTTTGCAGGGGATCCAAAGGCTTCTTCTGGCCTCTGAAGCCACCTCTGTACACATGGTGCACCTTCACTCTAGCCAGCACAGAAAAATACACATAAAAATAAAAATGAAGACGTTATCCATAACTCACTCCCTGTAGTTAGTCCAATACAAAAATAGGGGAAATAATACTATTTTAAAGAAGGTAAGTATTGGAGCAGAAGAAATGAGTCAGTGGCGGAAAACAATTACTGCTCTTGCAGAAGATCCAGAGTCCATGGAAGCTCACTGCAACTCCAGTTTCTTGGATGATGTCCTCTTTGGGCTTCTATGGGCTCTTGAATGCTCATGGTACACATACAGATACTCAAACACATTCCCATAAAATAAATAAACACTACAAAAAGTATTAAATATAGTAATCATTAACTTTACCTGATAACAGTTTTCCATTTTCGTTCAGATTATGTAAGTAAATTTATTTTTGAAATCATAATCTCTAAAATCATTCTTTTTATACCTGTTTAAAACAAAAAACTTAATGTAAGCATTTGGATGCTTTCCCTCTGTGCTTGTCATTACTCACCCCTGATAGATCCTCATCATATACAGCAGTATCTACCATGCATTCAGTAAGAGATTACCACGTGTGTTTGTCGCACAGAGGGTTTCCTTGTACAGTCCTGGCTGGCCTGAAACTTTCTGTGTGAAGTAGGCTGCCTTCAAACTTGGTCTTGATTTTCTTGCTTCTCCCTGCTGAGTGCTAGGATTACAGGTGTGTGCTACCACACCTGACCTCAATGTGCATTTATCAAATGTGTGTTGTGCCATTTGAGGGCCATCCAAATGAATCTACTAGAGTTTGTTATCTCTCTCTCTCTCTCTTTTTCCTTCCTTCCTTCTGTCTTTCTTTTCTGTCCTTCCATCCTTCCTTCCTTTCTTCTTCAAAGACAAGTTTTTACTTTTGTAGCCCTGGGCCTTTACTCGCTGTATAGAACAGGCTGACCTCAAATTCACAGAGATCTATCTACCTGCTTTGAGCCTTAAAGACATGCACCATCATGCCTGGCTTCTTACTAGAGCTTTTCTTCCTAATGTAGCTAGCTACCAGTTGGCAAGAGAATTATAGAATAAATCCACCTCATGCTGATTCAGACGTTTATTATTCACTATGTGCTTTATATTATTCATATTTATTTCTAGAACTTCCTCAAAATGGTGTGCATGCATGTATGCGAGTGTGTGTGTGTGTGTGTGTGTATGTGTGACAGGGTTTGATTAAGTAGCCCAGGCTAGTTTTGAGCCTGTACCACATAAGTTTCCAGGTGCTGTAGTTATAGGAGTGTGCCACTGAGGCTAGATGTGCCCTCTTCATAGGCCTGATATTACTCTAAGGGCATAGAGCTACCCCAAGATAGAAGTGGGGTTTGTGTTAAGTTTGTCATGTGTTAACAATATTTTACTACTTTTCATAAAATTCACTGAAGGAATAGAATAATGAATATCAGTAGCTAATAATTATAGTTCTTATGGTATATAAACTTAAAATAATCCAAACGGGTAAGACATATATATTATTATCATCTCTGTTTTAAAGCTAGGTGGAGAAGGAAGCCAGGACATCTTTATGCAGGAAAAGTATTTGAAATAAACTTTATTTTAAATTAAGTAATTCTTTGGAGACAACGTCATTGGGTGTAGTACAGGGTGGCTTAGATCTTACCATGCTGCCTAGGCAGACCTCATAGAAATCTGATCTTAGTTTACTCAGCATCCTGAGTACTAGAGCTGTACAGAAGTAAGCTTTGAAAGCTGAAAGTACTACCTGAATGTAAAGGAGTAGATGTCAGGAACTGGGATGGGTGCAAGAATTACCTATGAGCTAATATCTACTCCAGCTTCATGGATGAAAGCTCTTGGTCTGCATTAAGAGTCAGTATATTTTTCACTGCACTGGGTTTTAAATTATTTTATTTGATTTTTTGTGAAATAGTCTCACTATGTTGTTCCTGATAGCCTGGGTCTTGCTATGTGGCCCAGGCTGGTCTTGGATACATTGTTTTCCTGCCTCTGTTTCTCAAGTGCTAGGATGATAATTTTAATGTTGATTGCCTTATTCCCAATACTCCCAGAGCAATGTATGGAATGACAGATGACATATGCATGCACACACACAGAAAGACTCTGAGTCTATGGAACATGACCTTATGTGGCTTCACTCTGGAAGGAGTCATCTTTCCAAACATCTGTGGAATGACAATCCAGAACCAAAAGTGGTTAGTGTCTTATGTCATAGAACATACAAGACCACGAAAAAACTCACAGAGAGATATTTTCCAATAACAGATGTTGGGAGTGGAGGTTCCTAGAATTAAGAAACAAGGCAAAGAGTAGCAGGAGGCCCATATTAGCATTAGCAGACAGCTCAGTGGCCTGAGAAAAATGATCAAGATCAAGAAAAGAAGCAGAAAAAATATAGCTGGGAAGCAATTGGGAGCTAATGAATGATGTTAGAATGTCTTAAAAAATGTTTATCTTAGCACTTATTTTATTGTTGGTGATGCCAAAAGAATCAGTGTTTCTGTGGGACACCTGGGCTTTAGTCCACATTGCAGGAATTCCTCCCAGAGGTACTTCTGAGAGAAAATTGTTTCTTTTTTTTGAGATTGCACTATAGAATTAAAACTGTCATACCCCTGAGATTGCAGTCTAGGATTAAAAATTGTTCTCCCCCTGATGCAAGAGGTGATATTTGTACCACAGCCACCTCTATCGATAAGAGGATGATTGTAAAGAGCTGGAATCCACCTGTGGGTTGTAAGCCCAAGCCAGGTGGTTTCCATTCCTGAGTGTGGTCATGGTTTCCATGTCAATGCAGTGGATCTGCCAGGTGTCTTGCTTCTGAATGCCATATGCAGATGATGTCAGTGAAAATTCCCAACCACACTTTCCTTGTGCATGTGTTCTATTCACTCACAATTATTTTCAAATGGGAAATTATTGTACACTTGGAAGAAAGTGTGCAGATGGAAGCTTGTTGGTATTTGCAAAAAATTGCCTTGTGTTCATTTTGTTATCCTGATGGAGTTGATCTCATATTTATAATAAATTTAGCATTTTATGTATCAAGATAGGGAATATTATGAGAAGAGAAAAATAACATTTTTCCATACTCTAGTAGGATTTGTATACATTTAGCAATGTTACATGTGGTGGAAAATTTAACTATGTAAAACTGTGCTACATGTATTTTTGCTGTGAAATATTACTTTAGCTGTGTAAAGGTATGTTACATTTGCTTCTGCTATCTTTGTTAACAGTGTAAAGGTGTGTTACATTTGTTTCTTCTGCATTTTTTTAATTATGTAAAAATGTGCTCTATTTGTTTTACCTTGCCTGACTAAGGTACCTGATTGGTCTGATAAAAGCTGAATGGCCAATAGCTAGTTGGAGCTGATGGGCAGAAAGAATAAATAAGAGAAATCAGACTTGAAAAAAATGATAAAAGACAAGGAGAAAACTAGGGAACTAAGGAGAAAGAAAAGAAGGACCAGAAGTCAGGCAGCCACAAACAGACAGGAGAGGCAGCAGAAGTAAAATACACAGAAGGAAGAAAAGTAAAAAGCCTGAGGCAAATGTAAACAAAGAGAAATAGGTTAGGTTATAAGAACTAGCAAGAAATGAGCCTAAGCTAAGACTGAGCATATAACTATTAATAAGTTTGTGTTATAATTTGGAAGCTGTTTGGTGGTTCAAAAGAAGGCCTGCTCCAGTTATATGTGTTACAAAAATTTCACACACTGGATGACTTAAACAATAAAACGTGTCCTTTGTTTTTGTTTGTTTGTTTGTTTGTCTACTTAGTGCTGGAGACTGAAATCTAGCTCTCCACGGTGGTGATTATTGATGTTGTGCATTGATTCATTTTGGACTGTAGACAAGCACATTCCAATATGCTTTCCTGCCCCTACCCTCAGAGATGAGGTCATGGGGAATGTGTTAGGATTTCTCTTGCTGTGAAAAGACACCTTAACCACGGTTAATTTTATGATGAAAAACATTTAATTGGGTCTGGCTTACTGTTTCGTAGGTTTACTCCATTATGGTCACGACAGGAAGCAAGGTAGCATGCAGACAGACATGCTGGTAGCTTAGAGTTCTATATCTTGATCCACAGAAAACAGGAAGTGAACTGAGACACACTTCCTCTAATGATGCCACACCTATTCACACTTAATTGTGCTATTCTCTATGAGCCCACGGGACCAGTTACATTCAAACCAGTACAGAGAACATATGTTAAATCTTTCTAATTTCTTTTACCAGAGTACTGAACACATCAGATCAGAACCACACCCTTAGGGACATATTATCTTTAATTACCCCTAACAATTTCCTCCAGATATAATCTCATGTTACATTTTGAGTTAAAGCTTCAACATATGAATATTGGGGTAACACAGTCAAGCCTCTATTAATTTAATCTTCAACAAGTCTTAGGCTGTTTTAAAGTCCATTGCAGATATGAGCAGAAGTTCCCATAATAATGCTGAGTCATAAAATGGAGCAGGCAGTCATTGACACTAGTGTTTCAATATCACAGGCTGCTTTTCAGTGGCTGCTGGGAAATCTCTTACCAGTTTTGTCAAGGGCTTGACAACATTTTATATTTTTTGACTTTTCAGCAACAAAGAGAATAAATCTAGAGAAATGTGGAAATATGTGACACAGGAAAGTTAAGAGGACAGTAAGAAGGAAAAATGGCCAAAAATGAGGTTCGTTTTCATTTGAAACCAAAACCATTATTTTTCTTCTGTTCCTTGGTGCTACATTCTTGAAAATGTTCAGTTACTAACTAGTAATTCAATTTAGATGCATTATAAATCAGTGCATTTCAATCTTTCTGAAACCATGAAAGTTATGAAAATGGGGGGAGGTTCCCACAAATTATTTAATTATACTGTAAAATTTCAATATATGTAAGAATGATATCAGAATCAAACTAACTCAGTTTCTGAACTTACATGTTGAAGAAAATGACTATGAATTGTAATCATGTGGAATAAACATTTAGTAGGTATTGGAGCTACAGGAGATGAAAATTTTGCAAGATGTTAGGTTGGGAAAGTTGGGTGTGATCCAGGTGAAGTTCCATGTTCCACCCAAAGGTGGCAGCACTTATTTCTTTTTGCTATGCTTGTTACTGCATTTAACATGATGGATTCTTTGGGTGATTTAAGGTGTTTTAAAGGTCATTTAAGGCAAATATCTGCATCACTTTGAAGCTGAGGAACCTGAGACCAAAAGTTTTGGAAAATACCCACTGTTTTACTACTTTTAGAACTGCAGCCCAAACTGGAATCCTACAAACTGACTTTTCAACCTGTATTTGTGATGTTTAACTCTCATCTCAACTTGATGATATGCTCATAGCTAACAGAAGTAGATGTAAAGGTACACTTGAGTTGAAAAGAAAGAGCAATAAGAAAGACAGGGAAAGGCATCGCTGTCAAGAAAACAAAATTCTTGATACAAAATTAAAGTCTTGCAACATGCTTAACTGCACAGAAACTCCAATATTTCCACTTGCAAGAATTTCCATTCCAATAGCCAATGGATTGGAGTCAGATCAGCCAAGTCCACAATACCTGAAGCTTAATAGAAATGTGGGGCCTTTTTCTTTCAGAATTACCAAATTTGAATCTGTGTTTGAGACTCCAAGTGGGAGAATCCTGGACCTATTGATACCATAGACATTCTCCTGTTGTCTAGACTCCAGACACAGCATGCCCCCCTTAGTGCTGCCACAGAACCAAAAGTATGAGCATCACCTGGAAACTGTAAGGAGCAGGTCAGGTCCACAACCTGGCAACTGAAGCCCAGCAGTTTGTGTATTGTAGACTCTTCAGGTGACACACTGCTACAGAAGGCCCCAGAATCACTGCTCTTGTATTTGCCAGAAATAAGAGGAATCACACACATACAGCACACACACACACACACACACACACACACACACACACACACACATTTGATAAACAGAGAAAAGGTCTACTGGTAATGGCACCACCAGGACCCATTGTTCTTTAGGAAAAATGAGAGTATCCAAAATGAAAAGACTATGGCAGGATCTTCTATCACATATCTGGCCTCTGTTTTTACAAACTCAGATGGATGTTTGGGCTTTTTGTACATCCTCTGGGAGCTTAGAAAGTGACCAAACATCATAAACATTTTGCAATAAAACTTGAATTAGGGTGCACTCACAGGGACACATGGAAGAATATAGCAATAGCTTGTCTTCTCGTACGAGCATATTGACAATGAAAGCTTACTGAGGGAAACATGGGCTGTCATAATTTGACCATTCTGCAGATTGGTTTTGAAGCAAAGACAGTATAATGATATATCATTACTTTACAAAAAAGCTTAAATGAAGCAAACTGCTAAGTAACAGAACTGTAACACCACCAGAATGGGAAATTCTGTAGGAAGTAGAACTCTCCAAAGCCACTGAACACTCCCAGGAAACAGCCCAATAATGGAGAAGGAAGAGAGATACGAGGCAGAAGTTTTGGACTTGTTCAATTATTGTCATGGAAAGAATCAGATTTGACCCCAGCTATAAATTAATTTATTTCCATCTTTTCTTCAGCCCCCTCTTCCTCTCTGCCCTTCTCTCATTCTTGTCTGTTCTTGTGACATGATCTTATGTTGCCCAGGCTAGTCTTGAACTTTCTATGTAGCTGAGGATGACCTTATACTCTTATAAGCATGAGCTGCAATGCTCAGCTTAAAATGATTTCTCTCTTAGCACATGCTGCTTAACTTTTTTATTCCTCCATTTGTGAAACAAGGCTGAAATTGCCCTGCTTACTTTACCCAGCTGTTGAGAGAATTAAATGTAGAAAAATGTGCATATGCTTTCACATATTTATATAGAATGGATCAAGAAAGTTTCCTAGTATGAAAGTATCAGGAAATAGTATTTTTTTTTCTTGAGCCTGAGAATTTTTTCCTTTCTTTCCAGAACCAGAGGCACTTGTAGTCTTACAGTTTAAACTGGAGCAGAGGTCAGCAAGTTTCTTCTGTAAAATGCCAGAAAGCAAACATTTTTTTGGCCTGTAAGCCAGATGGTTGTAACTGCCCAACTCCATTATTGCAGCTGGAAAGCAGCTATCGACTCCATGTGAACAAATAGGCAGGCAGTGTTTTTGTAAATCTTTATGTAGGGAAACTGGCAATAGCCAGAGTTTAGACTGATTGTTTGTCCACTCCTGACCAAGAGTATTGGCTTCAGGTCATAACTCTTTGATAAATCCCTGTAGTACTTAGGAGTCCAGTGATTATTGGGAGAAGAACAGATATTCTTCCCTGTGTTACTGAGAAAGAGGCATGGGTAGCTTCCTGATGTGGGATGTCTTTCAGTATGTTGTGAATATCATTCATAAAGTAACTGTTTTGGCACATAGCAGGCACCTTAGAAGTAGGCGGGAAATCAGAACCTACTTCCACAGATGGGGAAGGAGGGTGAAGTCAGAGAGAGAAAGGATCCAGCTCCCCAAGAAGCAACATGTAAAGAAATAGGTAAGCCATGGGCCATGTGGCAGGACAGATGAATGGAAATGGATTGAATTAAGATGCAGGAGGTATCTAGCAATATGCCTGAGCCTTAGGCCAAACAGCATAAAATCAATATAAGCCTTTGTGTGATTATTTGGAGCTAGCTGATCTGGGACTGCAGGTCTGTGGGTTTGGACCACCATCCGGGCAGGCCAGAAACTTCCTATTACAGCTCCCAGTATGGGCATCCTGAATGATCTAGTAAACTTCAAATCTTTTTTGCCTTCTCACAGCATTTTTAATACCATCTGGGGCTGTGGAGATGTAATAGTTACTGTCTCTCCTGGTGCTTGTGCTCTAAACTGATGACTGAGACACCACTGATAGTAAAATATGGATTGGCATATATATATTCTGGGACAAAAGCTGAAGAGGCCATTTCTGAGCACCTGCTGTATGTTTTGGACTGTGATGATTATAGGAAAGAGGCCTGGAGTTCCAACCCAAAGAGCTTGCCTAGTACTATGACTCAGCCATAGCCAGATCAAACATGGGAGACAAAAACAGTATCTTCATTGGTCATAGGACTCTACTGTCCCATAGAGAAAGCTTAGAAAGCAGGTAGTGTAGGGCAGAATAATCTTCAGACCTAGCTTCCTCTAACGGGGCTTCAGCCTTGGAAAAAATGATAGAAAAATCATGAAGTTCTTCTTTCGTTTGTCAGCTCTCACAAGAACAACACACCACTCACTGCTTTCCATACCCAAAGGAACTAACCTGGAATTGTGAGTGTGGACTGCTTTCTTCCTTTGACTGTTTCGTCTGGAGGAAGAGAAGCCAATTGCAACCATTCTGAGTCCTAGAAAGAGCCATGTCTCACCATTTAAAGTCGGCCCACCCTGCATGTCTTTTATATCTGAAGTTGGGAATAGCAATCATGTGACCAGATTTTGTTTCTAAATCCCCAGCCCTGCTCTGGGTGTTGCCTTTCTACCATTGAGCTACTTCACATGCTGCCCTTTAATCCCCTTGAGCTATAGAATGTCTGAGTGGCCTTGAACTTTCCCTAGTGACCTTAAAACTTATGACCCTCCTGACTCGGTCTACTTGAGAAGTAGCTGGAATTAAAAACCTGTCCCAATAGATCTTATATATGGTCAATTTTCTTACAGTTGGAAGTGAAAATATCATAGAGATACTGCCACGTGACTCCATGTTAGCAGAAAAAGCAACGTCCCCTTTTTAGTTATCTATAATATTAGATGCAAAGCAACTTTAAAAAGAGAACCTCAGAGTAATAAAGAACAGAATCCCTGTCCAGGCACCATAGCTCATAATCTGTTTTTGTTTTACCTCATCAAAATGCAACAGCCAACAAGTGTCTGACTTCTATGGTTAACTCTGTGCTGCCTTTGTCCTTTGATTTTCAGGCAAGCTTTATTAGATACACAATATAATTGTAAGAGCTGACAATTGTAAGAGCTGAAATAAAGTCTTAAGAAAGGAGTGACTACAAAGAATATTTTTGAGAAATAATACCAACCGTAAATAAAGTAGTTTTTAAAATATTTTCTAGGCAGTATATGTGAGCTTATGCAATGCTTCCATGGACTGTTCAGTGTCATTCAGGGTGATGAGGTTGAGGCTAAAGAATTTCCAAAGTCTTCTAGATGCTTTGGAAGCCAGAGCTGAAGCATAGCACAAGAGTGCTTAAGTTTTGATCAAGGGAATATATAACAAAAACACAGCTAAAAAAATTTAAGTAGATTATGAGAAGCAAGAACTTATCCTGAAATCTATAAACTAGCTTCTTACTATTGTAGCTTGATGAGAAAATTGTGGCTCAAGGTCATACAACAAGCCATTGCTCATAATGAGGGTCTCCTGACCCCATCTTCTGGTTGTTCTCACAGCTTCTAGGCCCCACTTAGATTCTCTGCAAGATACTAAGAAATTTTGAGGGAGGTGATAGCAAGTCTCCAGCCAGTGATGCTGGCTGAGATCTTCAGTCCTTATT
This sequence comes from Sigmodon hispidus, assembly GCA_004025045.1. NCBI lineage: Eukaryota > Metazoa > Chordata > Mammalia > Rodentia > Cricetidae > Sigmodon > Sigmodon hispidus. Next base: position 16,906 of record PVIH01005873.1, read on the forward strand.
TTCCAATCTTGTTTAATGTATTTAGTATCTAAAGAGGGTAAAGTTCCCATCCCTTCTTATGTAATAATAATAATCTATTACCCCTTTATCTTTCTAGTTCCCATACTAGAGATGAATAGCCCTGTTCTTCCATAAGAATGACACTGATGTTTGTTCATTGTATTTTAGAGGAGACTCACAGTAGTGTATGATTAAATTGAAAAGGATGTAGTACTTTGCTGGAAAGTGTGAAAGGTGGTTTGGAGACCCGAAGTGTTGCATTTTATAGGAGCTCCCATTCCACACCATTCTAGAGTACAGCATATGCCACCAGGAATTGCAGCACTCATGTTTTCTTGTCATTGCCAGGATATATGCTTTGCTTTTGTGTTTATGAGGCTTCCTAAGGCGTGTACATGTGTGTGTGTGTGTGTGTGTGTGTGCATTTTCAAACTCTTGAGGGAAGAAAACTTTTTGTAGGTGCTGACTGTATTTTACACTTATCTAACTTTTTTAAAAAAATTTATTTATATTTATGTCTACGTATGTAAGCTACATGTGAATGAGTGCCCTTGGAGACCAGCCTGGAGCTCAAGTTACAGGTAGATGTGAGCTACCTAATTTGAGTGCTAGAAACTAAACTCTTGTCTTAGAAGGGCAGGACATGCTTTTAACAGCTGAACCATCTCTCTAGCTTTCTCAGCTAATGTTTACAGTAGCACTATAGCACAGAACAGGTTCTGTGCTTTTGTGGGAAGTCGCCCAGAACTGCGTAATCTGCTAACACTAAATTTTAAACTCTGACTCTTGGTTCCAAAGATGTGATCTTATCTCTATAGAAACTTCTTCCTAGAGAACTCTAATCTCATTATATTTCTTCTAAGAGCTATAAAAAAATGGTGGACTGAATTGGGTGTGTGAGATAATGTCTTCAAAAGTCTTTGGCTTTATCTTATTTTGTTACAAAAAAACATTTCAATAAACTAGCTCTATAGGGAATAATAGGTTTTGAAAAGGTTATTGGTGGGAAATGAGGAAGCCTTAAGTTTTAAAAATTATTTTTTAAGATTATAATACAGTTACAAAATTTCTCCTTTCCCTTTCCTCCCTCCAAAATCTCCCAAATACCCCCACTTAGTGGCCTTCAAACTGACAATCTTTTTTGTTAAGTATTACCACATTTATGCATGTATATTTAAATGCATATACATTTCTAAATATTACTGCTCAGTCTGTACATGTTTACAGGTGATGACATTTGGTATTGGATAACCAGTTGGTGCTTATTTTCAGAATTCTCAGTGAACCTTATAGATTTGATCTTGTCCATTCTCCTTACATACGGTAAGGAAGGTGATGGAGCATCTGTGAATCTGCCTAATTCATGAAAGTTGTCAGCTGAGAACATCTCTATCCTCACTTCCAGATCACTCCTCTAGGCTTCTGACTCTCACCCTTCTCCTTCTCGTTATCATTGGATTGGTTTGATTTGAATAGCGTTTAGTCTGAATTTATGGTGGTGATTTTTAAAGACAAATTTATGTGGTTCACCATTGAATTGTGATATTTTCTCTCACTTAGCAGCTACCAGAGTAGAGAGACTTGTTTTGGCCTTATGACTAGTGAGTCACTTCCTGCAGAAGCCTCCATTGTGTCATGTTATCACCAAACTGCTCTGAGTTTGTACCTGTTATTGGACACTTTGAGGGGTCCAGGGAGTGGAATATGGTGGTTTGAAAGAAAATGGACCCCAAAGAGAGTGGCACTTGTAGGAGGTGTGGCTTTTTGGAGTAGAGGTGGCCTCTTCAGAGGAAGCGTGTCACTCAGGGGGGCAGGCTTTGAGGTCTTCTATGCTCAATTCATAACCAGTGGCACAGTTCACTTTCTTTTGCTAGTGGATCAAGATGTAGAACTCTCATTTCCTTCTTCAACACTGTGCCTAACTGCACCCCCCTGTGTTTCCCACCATGAGGATAATGGACTAAACTCTGAAATTGTAAGCCACCTCAATTAAATGTTTTCTTTTATAAAAGTTGCTGTGGTCATAGTGTCTCTTCACAGCAATAGAGACCTGAAGACAGGACTTAGTACAAGGATAACATGGGAGAGGGCATTTTAGGTTTGTACATTGAATCTTTACAATAGGGAGTAGTTAATACAATGCATTTTTAAAAGACAAGTTTATACTATGTAACCCTTATTGAGCTAGAACACACTATATAGACCAGGCTAGCCTGAAACTTATGACAATCATGCTACCTGTGCCTCTCACTGCTGGAATTACAAATGTACACCACTGGGCCCAACTTGACATACTATATTTGACTACATGGATGTCAACACAGATTATTTCTTTCTATAGTGAATTCAGTAGATCATATTCCTTGATGATTCTCACCTAGTTAGACCTTAGCTCTGTCATACTTTAAAATTATTCATTCATTCATTCTTTCATTCATTCATTCATTCAGTGTTTGTGTGTACATGTGTATGTATACATGTGAATGCCATGTTCATAGAAGACAACCTGCAGGACTCAGCTCTTTCTTTGACCATGTGGTCCCAGGGATTGGTCATCTGTTAGCCTTGGCATCAGGCATCTTTATTCATTGACTCATCTTATGAGCCCTCTGTTATGCTTTTGATAACATTGGCTATGATAGTTTCTGTGAAGAAATTTATATATTGACTGTGAACTTGAATCTAGACTCACCATGAGCTTCTGGAAAATTAGTGATAGTTTGAATGTAGACCCCTGTCCACTCATTAAGAGTGGTACTATTAGGAGGTGTGGCTTTGCTGGATTAGGTATGGCCCTGTTGAAGGAAATGTGTCACTGTGGGGGTAGATTTTGAGGTCTCTTTTGCTCAGTCTTTGCTCATTGTGACCCTCAGACTCTTTTCCTGTTGCCAGCATTTTGCAGTGGGACTCTCAGCTACTTCTCCAGGACCATATCTGCTGATATGGCACCATGTTCTCCACTGGAATGATAGTGAACTGAACCTCCGAAACTGAGCAAACAAGCCACTCGCTCCAATGAAATGTTTTTCATATAAGAGTTTCTGTAGCCATGGTGTCTCTTCACAGCAATAGAAACCCTAACTAAGACAGCATGCCTCTGAAGGATTATTTAGATTAGGTTAATTAAGGTAGAAAGACCCATCTTAGATATGAATAACATTGTTACATGGTCTAGGATCTCAGACTGAACGAAAGCATAAATCTAGCTGAGCATGAGAATCCATCACTCTCTGATTTGAGACTGTAGAGACAGCATGACCAGACACCTCAAAATCCCCGTCTCCATGATTTCCTGACCATATTAGACTGTACCCTCACGCAGTAAGCCTATTAAACTTTCCCTTCCTCAAGTTGTTTTTATTAGATATTTTGCTGTAGCAATAAGATAAATCACTAATATGCTGTCTATACATAAATACATGCAGTAGTGTTATACTCATTGCAAAAATGCAATGTGACAAGTATGGAGACAGAATTCAACATGAATACCCATAATCTTGTTTGTCAGTTTCATTTCTCAGCGGTCAGCAATTATTATATCCCAATATCTTTCTCTAGAAGTCATTTTTATAAGTATATGCAAATAGTTCTTTCCCAAAATGATATAGGCTTATAGTTATAGCCTATTACGGCACATAGTTTTGACAACACTCAAGGTTATTTGTCTTGTCAGAAAAGTGACACAGTGAGAATATTGCTAGATAATCATAAAATGATTTTAAATTTGTATCCCACTGCACTTTCTCAAAAAAATTAGGGCTACTTAATCACTTTTTGTTCTAAGCATTTCACACAAGGAATACTCAACCTCTAAAGTATGCTATATTACTCATTAATCTAATAATTACCTTTAAATTAGAAGAATGTTGTTATTTTTCAAAATATTCAACCATGATTTTCATTGTCTCTCCCATGTCTCTGCCCTTGCTTTGAGGTAGTCATCATTTAGCAGTAAACCACGTGCTCTTCCAGAGACTCATATTGTGGCTGGAGTCCTCCAGAGACTGACTTTTCTGGTATTGGTTTAAAAAGCTGATGTGATAGTTGTATTTGCATGCTCTTGGCTGGGCTGCCTTTACTACTATTTTTCATAACATATCTGCATCCAGTCTTCCTCTTTCAGAAGTCAGGGTACACCTTAAGGCGAGCGTAACTCTGCAATGGATGTGTAGGGCATATACTTGAAGCACTGTGCAAGGGGAGGCAGAGAGAAAACAGCTAGAACATACAGCACTACCATCTGCTCCTTACCATGCAACTCTGTACTCTACTTCGATTTTCTCACCTTCCTTTCCCCTTCCCTTCTTTCCATTTTTAGAGATAAGGTTTTGCTAAACATAGCCTAGGCTGAGCCTCTATCTCCTGAGGAGCTGGGATTACAGGTGCATACCTTCACACCAACCTTCTGCCATCATGTAGGTATCTGCAGATTCCAAAATACCTGAGAAGTTTCCATCGTTTTGTGATTTTCAGATTACTTTCTAGGCATTGGTTTCTTTACCCATAAATGGTGAAGCTCAAACTTACAAGAAAACTTACAGATGACTCCTTTCAATTTCCTATGAAATGTACTTACTCTTCACTTATTCCAAGTGAGGTTCTGCCAACCCCTTTCACATTTGTCCTCAGTATCCTTTCCTGGTCCTCTGCCCACATTTGTGCTGTGTTAGTGGTGCTGATAGGTTTTTTTGTTTGTTTTGTTTTTTTTTTTCTTACACATACCTGAAAATTCATACTGCATAGCATTTTTTTTTTTTTACTTTACCACTATTTGAATTATTAAAGTAACTTGGGTCTTTTACTAACTGAAAATCATTCTACCCACAAATGAGGATGATTGGGTGCATTTCACAGGCAAATGAGAAAGCTTTCCACCTTCCCTTGCTGATAAGAATTGAACTCTGTATCAAGTTATTTCTGGAAAACACCATTTGCTCCAAGAACTGTCTATGCTACAACTTCCAAATTTGGCAAATCACCACTCTTCCAACTGCCTGTATGGAAACAAATCAAATATTGTGACCTCAAGTGGAAAGTTAGGAATTTTGCATAGCATCAGTAAAATTTATGACATTTTTGTGGCAGTATTTATTTGCAACAGCATCAATAATACCTTCCAGAAATATTCAGGTCCTAGTGCCTATAATCTGTGAATGTTAACTTGTTGGGCAAAAGGGATTTTTCTAGATGTGGCTAAATAAAGATTTTTCACCTTGTTTGTTTTATTATTGACAGTTTCACACAAATATATTTTAATTAATCCACCTCCCATTACTTATTCCCAGTTACCTTCTCTGAACACCTTTTTTTTTTTTGTCCTACTTCATTTCTCAATGGCATTACCCTTAGATAAAATGACATTCCTTCCTCTAGTAGCCATTATAAATCATTGGCTCCTGTAAAAGGGATGAGGCTTTATGGACACCTCCTCTATTTGTGATGGAGAGTGAGAAGGCCCAGTGCTGTGCAAGTATTTATAGCTGCTATGTGTTCATGTTTGCAACAATAATGTCATATATTGATGGCAGTCTTTCACAGCACTCTTCCTCAGCTTCTCATTCTGGCTGCATTACATCTGGGAAATTTTCCTGGACCATGTAGGTATGCATCTGCCCAGGAATGACAAACCATGCCAAGGATGCCTCTGGAAGCTCATAGACTCTCTCCTAGAACCCCTGGAATAGACTAAACCCAATTTTAGACCTATAAAAACTAATTTCTGACTTAAGAACTCTAAGAGAATGTGTGGTGATATTTAATAAAAATAATCTAAATTACCACAGAACAGAATCTCCCCCATTCAAGCTATGAAGATCAGAGAGTGGTGACCCACACCTTTAATCTCATCACTCAGGAGACAGAGATCCATCTGGATCTCTGTGAATTTTAGGCCTAACAGCCAGGCAGTGGTATCTCACATATTTAATTCTAGCTCTAGGAGAGCAGAACTAAGAAGTAAAATAGATGGATGGAAAAAGGAATATAAGGCAGAAAGTAGGTAGATGTCCAGCCATTCTGCCTGGATGACCAGTCAGTCTGAGGACCCATGAAGATAAGATCTTCTCCATTCTACCTTTGTAGCTGGTTGGGTGAGAACTGGCTGTGGTTTGTTCCCTATACCTCTAATATTCCAGCTTTTCCCCAGTATCAGCTTCCAGGTTTTTATTACTAAATAGAAAAGTTCAATAAGAATGCATCTATACTGTTTTATGATACTATATTTGTTATAATTTGTCACAGATTACAAAAAACTTCATGAAAACTTAGCAGATTCTTGTTATTAAGATGTTTCTGATTAAGAAACTAAGGCTCTTGTATAGGATCAATGGGCCTCACTTGTTGAACTTTTCCTTCAAAATCCTTCCCTGTGACTCAAGTTACACATTGGTAAGCCTTGACCTTGTATGACTACTTAAATTGAAAGTCCATTGGAACTAAGTGCATTCAGTTCTTCAGGACAAGACTCATATTTCAAGTGCTAAATGGCCACATGTCTGTCTATAGCAGCTCCATATTGGGTGATGCATAGGATGAGAGGATTTCAGTTACTGAAAATGTTCTCTTGGACAGCACAGAGGGATACAAGAGTTTGGGAAAGCATGTGCTACCCCCAATCTCATCAAGGAACGTTTGTATGCTTAGCTTTAAGCTGCGGCTGTGTTATTTCCTGCTTCTAGATGGTATTGAAGAATTCCCAACATCCTATATCACTGGATGTATGCAAAGGCTGATTAACTCTGGTCCTGCATGGGGCAACCTGAAATTGGATACAAGACTTAAAGGATTCAGTGAAGTATCACTAATCTAACTCTACATGAATGTGACAATGTAGACAGATATTGTGCCCAGGCCAATGGTCTGATTAGGTTTCTAAAGTACCTGACACAAGGAAGAGGGATTTTTTAAACTGTTTCTCTACCATATACTAGGTTGCATTTTTAGTGGAACTCGGATCGGTGATATAAATGCTTGCTTCAAGTGGCAATTATTATTCTAACCAAATGGGGTCCATAGGGCATAGGAAAATAAAAAATGTGAAATAAGCAACTTCATTTCTTCAACAAACATTTGTTAAGCCAACTATGAGCCAGACAATGCACTAATTGCAAGGAGGGTACAAAGAAACATGAGCTGGCCCCTGTCTTTATGGTCTTTAAGGTAATGAGGAAGATTAAAACAATCAGTCAGGATAATAGCTTCCTTTTATGGAAAATGTGTTCCATTCCACAAACTATGCTCAACACTTTCTACAGAATAGTTAATGCCCTTGGGCTCCTAGGAGGTGACTAACTGTATGCTTGTCACAGTAAAGATTAAGCAGGATTTAGGGAGATAATGAGAATTCCAGCTTCTCCTTTCTCTCCCGGTAGAGACAGCAGGCGATAGGAACAGCCGCTTTGGTTCTGAATAGGGGACACTTATATACCCATAAAAATGTATACATGGCATCAGTGTGAACCTTTATTTTTCCTTCTTGTGTTAAGGATTGAACCCAGTGCCCTATCCATGTTAAACAAGTACTCTATCCTTGGGCTACAACTCTTAAAATACCTATTTTGGACTTGACCAGTTTGTTCTTCCACTCCTCTCATCCTTAGGATGTGAAGCTGGTACCAGGAGAGGTAGCTCAATGTGTATAGATATCCACCAGCCATAGCTTTTCCCTGAGCTTAGAATCCTGGAGGTTAAGCGGCACAGATGAGGTGGGTCTAGCAAAGAGTTTCCTGGCATCATCACTAGGTAAAGGATAAGTATTTATGAGTCTGGTCAGGGTAAAGGGGAAAAAAAATCAATATTATTCAGAGTTGATAGCAGAGATGTCAGGGATATAACACCTATGAAGTGGGGCCCAATATCTCAGTTCCTCAGGATGGAGGAAAGTAGTTATGGAGAGCTTTGTAAGATGTAGTCAGTGAAGTGTGGTGTATCTGGAATGTTCAGCAGAAAGGCAATCTGCAAATGTTGGTGTCCCAGAGATATTTAGTGAATAATGAAAAAGAAAATATTTTATGTAGCACTTGTTTGAATATTTTGTATGGAACACCAGTTTGAATAATGCTATTCTATTAGGCCCTCCCCATATATCCCCAATATTTGTAAGAGGAGGAGGAGGAGGGGGCGGGGGAGGAGGAGGAATAAAGAAAAAAAGAAAGAAAACAGAGGGTTACCCAATTTTTCATTACAGGTTCATATACAAAATGATTTCAGCCAGAGTAGGTATAAACAACAGCTACCAAATTCCTTACTTATTCACTTAATATTGTGGCAATTTTTGAGGCAGAGTCTCATGTAGCCCAGACTTATCTGGAATTCACTATGTAGCCGCAGCTACCCTGGGGCTCCTGATCCTCTGCCTCTATCTCTCCAACCTGGGATTACAGGCACAAGCCACTCACTATGCTTGACTGAAAACAATGTTTTAAATTCTGGATGTAGCTAAGCTGATACCATGCTGCCAAGCTTCACATCCCAGCCCTGTATAAACTGCATGTGGTGGCATTCACTTGTAATTTCAACACTCTTGAGGTGGAGGCAAGAGGATCAGTGGTTCAAGGTCATTCTCAACTACATATTGAGTTCAAGGACAGCCCTCACCTCAAACTCCCAAATTAATTTTATTCTAAAGAAAATAGAAAACAGATAAGAACAAACAGGAGCACATTAGCATCTTCAAGAAGACTTTGGAGTTAATTGACATTTGGTTTGAATCTACTGGATGAATAAGAGTTCTGGATGAGCTGCTGAGGAGAGATGGTGACATGAGGTGCAATTTTAACATGGGTAGATGGTGAGCATCAAATGCCTGTAGCCAAGTTTTTACATGCTAATCACTTAGACTGTCTCCAACCTTAAAGAAAAGCTGGGTGAAGTGTTTTACACGATACACGAAGAAGCAAGGGGACATGAAAACTAGTTGACCACGAAATTAGAATGCCTTTTGCTTTTATAATCTTAGGTAAACAACTCTCTGAATTTCCAGCTTCTTATTTGAAAATGTCTGAAGGATGAATTTTTCCTCCTTCCCCAGAAGTGTGAGGACCCAGACAATGTTTCCAGCTACTCCGCATAATGGGGAACTTTACCTGGAATTTTTTTTTTTTTTTTTTTTTTTTTTTTTTTTTTTTTTTTTTTTTTTTTTTTTTTTTTTTTTTTTTTTTTTTTTTTTTTTTTTTTTTTTTTTTTTTTTTTTAGCTACATTAAGTGTGAATCACCAAACGTTTCTTGAGGTATTGTTATCTAGGCCACACTCATGGCAATCCCCCTGCCTTAGCCCCTTGAGTTCTGGGATTCTAAGTGTCTACTACCACAAACAGCAAAGCACTTTAGAAAAGGGCAGAGGCAGACAGTATGTCAGGTTTGTTACCAGATAATCTCAGTTACAATTCTGTAACTCAGCTCTCATGGTGTTCATCCAGAAATGAATGGATGTGGCTTTGTGCCAATAAAACTTCATTTGCAAAAGCAGTCAGTAGGCCAGATTTTCCTCATGAGCAATTAATACAAACCTTTAATATAACTTAGCCTTAGTAGAATTCTTATTTTTCTTATCTGTCAGTCCAAGGTGGAGGAGCCACCACACTGTCTTTATTCTTTCTTAACCTCCTACCCTCTGTCACTTGCAGATTTCTATATCTCTTATCTTTCAGGTCATTCAGCTTTTTGGGGGGAGATGGGGAGCTTCGGAGTAAGAGGTTTTGTCTATAGCTTTCAGGTATTTCAGGATGAACTAAGTCAAAGACAAGCCTCCTTTGCTAATGTTTGTTTCTCCAAGTGTCACATTCTTAAAATAGTGATCTTTTACCCTTTGCAGAAAGAGTTTGCCAACCTGTTTTTCGTTTACCTTTGGGTTAAAAACTGCTCTTATACCACTAATGCCTTGTGCCACCCTGTGTCACTGGCACCCCTGCCTGCCAGCTCTGGCAACTACTCATCTGTTTTCCATGTCTTTTGTTGGCAATCCTTTTTGTATTGACATCATGAGAGCCTGACACACAATTATTAAGTTACAATTTGATGAGTGAAGGAATAAACAGAAGTGATGTTAAACTTTCATTTAAAAGAATCATTTTATATATTGGATTATGTTGCTTATTAACAAAATTCTGATGGGTTGGAAAATTAGAATAAGATTGCAACAATTATTAAAACTGACTTAGGCTAACATGTCAGAGATACTTTTTTCTCAGTGTATAAATTGAACCCCCAGAATAATGAATATGATGTGATTAATGACCCCTTCAAGGGGTCATTAATTGTATTGCTACGGAAGTGCCCTGGCACCTAACAATGGGAAATTTTTCAGCTCACACCCAAATCAGGAAGTGGCTGTGATCAAGGCATTACAGCAGTTTACTAGACCACAGCAGGGATGGCTACAGCTGTTGTTTAAAGACAAAATTAGAAATAGTATGGGACCTAGAACTATCCACTGTCATTTCTGGGGTCAAATTTGCAATGTCTGAAAATGGCTTCCTTCTAACTCCCATTCCTTCTTTTTCTTCATTTTTGCTTTGTTGAAGGTCTTACTTTATACTCCAGATTAGACTTACATTTGCAGCCAACCTTCTGCCTCAGCCTCCCAAGTGCTGACATTACAGGTATGAACCACCATGCCTAGAGAGAACAACTTGACCAAGCTTGGTAGGGACAGACATGGGAGATACATACCCACACAAACAGCAAGAACTACATGCAGGGCCATTTGCTGGACCCAGATACTACAATCATAAAGTGGACAGTACCAGAGGCCTTCAACTTGAATCGTACTGATTATTCTAGGTTCATGTGTGAATTTAGTTATTCAGTTTTAGCCATCTAATGTCCCTATATATTCTCCTAAAATTTCAGTAGCTGGGGTTGAGTCTGAGCTCACATTTTCACCTGAAGAAATGATAGCATTTCTTTTCTTCCATGCAAAAATGTCTTTTGGAATATAATTTTCAAGAAGGCTCTCTGAAAGAGTAGCCTGTGTTATTTATTGTTCAATCAGATGGCCACAACCTGGTATTCTGATGACTTTTCTTATTGCTATAACAACATGTTGTAGTAAGTTTTCCCAGGCCTGTTTGGGCCGGGTGGTTTTGTAACCTGGTCTGCAGCGGCTTTTGTTCCCCAAAGCAATGAATCAGACACTTATATACTTTATACTGTTTGGCCCATGTCTTAAGCACATTACTAGCTAGCTCTTTCATCTTAATTCAACCCATTTCCATTAATCTTCCCCCCACGTGTCTCAGCCTGTGGCTCACCTGTACCTCTACATGTTTCTCCTTCGGGGGTCGGATGGTGACTGACTAACTCCACTCTTCTTCTACCTGCCTGTTCGCTGATTCTCCACCCTCTTCTACAGTGCTGTGCATAGGCCAAAGCAGTCCTTTATTTACAGTGTAGAGAGAACATTCCACCACAACAACATAACTGACAGAAGTACCTTAGGAGAGGTGTCTTAGCTTTAATTGTCAACTTGACACAGCCTGAAGTCACCTTAGAAGGGGTTTACAATAGAGGGAGGCTTAACCTGGCCTGTGGGCATGTCTAAAATATTATCTTGATTATATTTTATTTCAACCCATAAATATTTCTTTAACCCACTCATAATAAAACATGCAGTTGGCAAATCATATGATTAATTTTCAATAGTATGTGCTGTTTCAAACATATACTAGTATAGTTTGATGATAATATGTAATGAATAAGTGGGTTTACTTTTACTTTTAAAAATTAGATTTTTATTTAGTTACTTCCCAAGTGAAGCACCAAAATATATTTGCAAAGCACAATGGCTTTACATTGTGATTCTTGCTTCATAAGTAACACAATTGGAGCAAGATGTTATGTTTTCATTAGGGAGAAAATTAGCAAAATTTACACTGACTTATTATTTTCAGAACATTACAGTTGATTTTGATTAACACCATAGTGATTTAATCCTAAATAATTTTAACAGTGCATTTTATAAAATGCAGTCTATCCTTTATCTGTTTTAAAAAATACTTTGTTAATTGCACAATACTACAGTTTTGATATAAATAGAATCAGATTTCTTCTGAGAATTTGTGATTGCTGGGAAGTGATACTTGATCCAAAGTAAGTGAAGATGCTTGATCTGTCAGTCCAGCATTTCCAGATAGTGAAGGTCTATCTAAAAGCTTGTGATTAAATCAGAGTAGTTTTGAGAGCCATATTACTATTGCAGAAGTGTGCTGCCTGACCTCTGCAGCCTCAGTGCTTAGAAACCAGGAGGACTACTTCATGGAAGAGTCTATTCTGGTCTACATATTGAGCCCAGCCTGGATATTCCAGGAAAGCCAGGGCAATATAGTGATATCTTTATACTCAAGTCTTAACAAACATGCTACATTTTAAAATATTTTACTTTTTCCCATTTTCTTCTCAAGCTAAATATGAGGCTTATAAATTGAAGAGTAATAGCATACTCAATATGAATTTGAAAAGTGTTTGTATAAAGATTATCTCTCCTCAAATAGAGTTATAGAAAGCAGGGACTGCAGAGATGGCTCAGTGGTTATAAGTACTGGTTAGTTTTCCACAGAGTATGGGTTCCATTCCCAAGTGGTTATACAGTAAGCAATTTGTAGTTCCTGTTACAGGAGATCTAACACCGACGTCTGGCCTCTTTGGATACCAATCATACAGGGTACACAGACATATCAGTAGATAAAACATCCATATACATAAAAAGTAAAAAAAAAAAAAAAAAGTCTATGGAAAGTTAATGAACCAGATGCCTAGGCTATAACTTTTTAAAAAAAATTCAGTTTTTAAAAATTCTAGGGGAGGGGACAAAAAAAAAATTCTACACAAGATCAAGTAAGGATCCAATATAATTATCAATAGTATAACATTTTGAAAAAAAAAAACTTTTGTGGGTTAGAAAAGTGTTTCATCTCCTAAAAGTACTTGATGTTCTTCTGCAGAAACTGTGCTGTTTCTAGAATCCATACTGGGCTGCTCACAACCTCCTTTAACTAACTTCAGGGGAGCCAACAATTTTTTCTGTTTCCATGGTGACCTATATGCATGTGGCATACATACACAGACACATAATTAAAAATAAAAATAATTCTAAGTAAATCCTTTTGACAGTGGAGCACTTTGTCCCTTGAATACAATTACAAGGAGTTCAAAGGAGTGTTGCTTTTTTTTTTAAAGAAATTATGTTCCTCCTAAACTTATTTGTGTGAGCAGATTCTCAAAACTCAGATTTAAAAAGAAAAAAAAAAATAGAATAAATGCTGACCCATTTCTCACTTAGCAACAAGCTAATGTAATAAGAAACACATGTGTACCTATTTTATCACAGTTGTTTGATAGCATGATGAATGAAAGACACTTAAGAAGAGAGTTTTGAAAAACCCAATGAGGATATGCATAGACCATAGAGAATTCCAACTGTTGAGGCCAATCTTGCTCTTGTGTATCTACAAGGGTGGGTATAGCAGTAAGTCATTGCAATTATGTAACTTTTAGGTGGGAGCTCAGTCCTGGAGGATGCTGGTCTTTGGGAAACTGGAACCAGGGAGAAAAACATCTGCTGTCAGCAGCAGAGTCAATAAAGAGGGTACCCTAGGCACTTCCTTTCCCCAAGTCTCTTTTGTGAATGAAGCTAGTCTAAAGCTAGATGGCAAAGGAGCTTGAGAAGTGTGATTTGCAGGGAAAATCATAGACTGAATGAAGTGGGCAACAGGCAGGTGACATGACAGAAGCTAAGTGTTTGGCTCATCTAGTCAGAGTGAAGGTGAAGAATGACCTCATTCAGCTCCCATACCTTCTCATCAGCTCCTTCACTAGAATGGCTACCATGAACTCACCACTCTGCCAACTGAGTATTTTTTACGTTAATATCTTTAGTGCTTTCCTGTTGCAAGATATTCAATCATATTGTGAATCCTGGTTCTGCATTTGCATTAATTAAATAAAGCTACCTTGGGTCTGGAGGCTAAATTAGCAAGTAATTGATAGAGAGTAAAGATGGAGAGTCAGAGGGCATCTGTTAGACAATAGAGAGATGCACCGGAAGTAGGAGGAAAGGACCTTGTGGGGCATGAGTTCTTTTTTGGGAGGGCTGTGAATGGAAAGGTTCTCTATCCCTCCCTTTTTCCCTCCCCCCCTCTCTCTGGTGCTGGCAAAGAGAGGTAGTAGGTTTTCACCGCAGCCTATGACTCCTGAGTCTTACTGACAAATAGAATTATAGAGATTTATTAAAAGCTACATATTGACTGAAGCAACATAGCTAGTGCCGTAGAAACAGAATTCCCACCAGGCCATGGCCCAAGTGGCCAGGATGCTGCCAGAGAAGTAAGCCAGTAACTGCAGAGCCACAGTTGCTGGCTAAAACAGTAGCAGCTTAAAGCACAGCCTTTGTGCCTACAGAAAAATATTTTCCTCCCAATTGATGTAATGCACGGTAATCTATTTTAATTCTTGAACACATTTTTATTACTAAAAATAGATGAAATATTAACAATACTATAGCAAATTTGTAGGTATTACATGCCCAACAGCTGATATCTTATTACCATTCTTATGTATGTTTTACCCACTCATCACATTTTGCAGTAGTCTGGAGGATCAAGGTCTAGAAGAATCTGTGTTATTTCTTTGTTCCTCAGCTTTAAATTGAGTTTCTTTAATCCATCCCAAACTCTCCTTGAGTTGTTGAATTGTTCTCCCAAGGCCCTCAGACATCTTCGTTAGTCCATCAGTTGTAACATGAGAAAGGCTTCCCAGGTGTCTCAGCTGCTTCACTCTGAGGGGATTCCTTTCTTTATAACTCTTCAATACATTCATTTTCATTATTTTCCCTTCTCTTATAGCTTTGGGGATTTTACATTTTATGGGTATATTTAGATTCCTGCTACAAGATGGCACCGATATGGCAAGGCTTTTTAGATATCAAATACCATCTTTCACCTTCACCCTCAATCACTAGTACAGTTATGGACAGGATTCCAGGTTGTAAGCAATATTCCTCAGAATTTCTGAATGTATCTTGAAAGATGAGAGGTCTAAAAGAAGAGGTGGACCCAAGAGCCCAATCACTCTTTTTGCACAAGCTGTTTGTCTTTATAACCATGATTTGCTTATGAAGAATCTTGGTTACAGAAGGATTTTAAATTTTGGAGTTTTGTGAAATAAAACAGGGTTTATAGTGAGAAAAGTCTAATGTGTCTATTCACAGTAGGTGTGACAAAGGTCATGTGTAGGTCTCATTTTGAACCTATGACTAGTTAGCTTAGGCTCTAGAATAGTTTAGAAGTTTCCAAGTGTCTTCTCATGGGCAGGGCAGTTTTATAAATGTATATACACAGCTATTTATCTATCACAGTGTTCTGTCATTCTAAAGAAAATGACTCTTATGTCACACTGTACTGTTCTTTGTGGTCTACTATAGTAACATCTCACATCAGTCCACAGATGAGCCATGTTTTGGTTAGATTTTATCAACTTGACCCAAGCTAGAGTCATCCAAGGAATGGACCTGACCTGAGAAACTCCTTCAGATTGTCTGTAGAGAAGTATGTGGGGCATTTTCTTTATTAATGATTGATGTAGGAGGCTCTAGCCCATTGCAGTGATGTTGCTCATGGCCAGGTTGTCCTGGTAGAATAAGATAGCAGGTTAAGCAAGCCATGGGGAGCAAGCTAGTAGATAGTGTTCTGCCAGAGTTTTTGCTTTTGTTTCTGCATCTAGATTCCTGCCTGTAGGTCCAGCACTGACTTCCCTCAGCTGTGAGCTGAAATGAAGCATTTCCTTCCCAGGAGGCTTTTGTTTCTGGTGTTTTCCAACAGCAACAGAAAACAAACTAATACATTCTATACTCTGTCTTCCAAGTAGGTCTCTAGGCCCCATTAATTTGAGATTAGCTTGCTCCAGCAGGAAGAAAACTGAGGGTCTTTTGGGTTCTCCCTTGCTACTTTGCTCTGCCTTTGAACCACAACTTTGCTTTCCCAATTTGATGGACTGTGAACTTTCAGCCTGGTGGATCACATTGCCTTTTTTCAGTTAGAGCTTGCAATATATCAATTGGCTTGATGGAGAAATGTGGGGTTCCTATTTTCTCCAGCCTACCTTGCAGTTCCCCCACCCCTGCAAATCCAGCCTCACTTCGGCTATGGAGACCATTTCTAGTCCTTTCTGCTTTCAATGCTCATACTCATAGGTTAGAAAAAGTAGTGGCATAGTGCTACATGCTTTCCTGAGGCATGGGTAAGTGGAATCAGAGATGGACAGGCATGCCTGATGCCTTGGGGAAAGGAACTGGTGCTGATGACAGGCAAGCCAGACATGTCAGGAGTGCAGTGTGGAGGCCACTGGCTCAGTGCACAGAATGATGTCACATACAAACCACTCTAACACAGCACCCAAGGCTGCCCAAGTGTCCTGAGCGGGCAAGAGTAGGGCAAACTGCTAGGATCTCAACAACAGGCTGTTCAAACAGTAGGGAATGCACTGTCTTTTCCCTCCAAACAGGGAAATACGAGACAGTAAATGTTCTTCTCTATGAACTGGAACCCTGAGCAGCAGAGGTAAAAAACAGGTTAATGACATGTAGCCCACCTGACTAGCATGGAGTGCATTGCAGGTAACATTTGATGGTGGACATTGATAGTCAGGAAATCGCAGAGCTCCATCTGGCACCGGCAGTAAGAGCAATTCAATAGCCTAGCAGTAATGGCCAGGACAGTGTTTCCTCATAAACTCCAAGCCAAATGCTTTGAAAGACTCAGAAGGATGGTAATAACAGAGTTGGTACACAGAGGTGACCAAACAGCAATACATCTGGGCAGAAGCACATCATGCAAATTCTCATGCCCTCTTTGGGTTCTCTCAGCTAGACACTGGCAAGAGGCAGAGGGCTATGTGAGCACATTTTGTGTAGAAGTTAATATGCTAAGTGTAGCTTGGGTCCCAGAAACCAAAGTAGGACAGCAAAGGAAGAAAGGACAACTATCCAGAAGAGCTTAGGTTAGGAAGGCTGTGTGAACTCCAATAGAGTGGCTCCAACTATATAGACCTGGACCTTGGCGTGTTTATTGTGTGCAATACAGGATGGGAGCATAACCAGGCACTGTAGGCAGCATTCTCAGGCTGCTATCATCTGGGAGGAGGAGGCTGCAGTTGTTAGTTTTTGCATGCACTCTCAACATTTGCATTTGGACCAGAGGCAAGCTTTGAGAACCCTATGAGTCTCACTAGGGAAGTATTTGCCATTCCCAGGACTCTGAGACATTTGTCCTTGACATGACTGTGCCCATGTCAACAATACACATTCAATCATGGCTTCCTCCACCCCCAGCAGGAAGTAGATTCTATTCCAGGAGAAACAGGGAGAGTCTAGTGTTCTACTTACAACATGTGGCTCTGAAGCTGGTAAGTCCTCTAGTTCCATATGTATTGTCTAGAAAAAAACATTGAAGTATGCCAAGTGATTCAAGAGAAATGGAATATTTACAGCCCATTGTGGTGCTTTTAATCGCCAGCCAACGGACTTTCTTATCTGTAATAACTACCGTTGTGCAGTCATTTCCTTCTGATGTAAAGAGAGAACACACATACAGACACATGCACATGTCAATAAAAGGATGGAGACAGGTGGGAGAGGGGAGGAGTTAAAAACATTGCCAATGGCAATTATAATCCCCCCCATTCAGTGTGACTCATGCTGTGGTGTGTGCTGTCCAAGGCCCTGCTGCCCCATCTCCTCTTCATCGTTCAGGAGTGGTGTCCATTTGGCAAATTAAATTCTTAGAAAAGGTAATGGTCTTGCGTTTATATTGCAACTTATTTCTCCTGACTTGGAATACTGCTGTAGCTGCTGAACTGCTTTGTTTTCTTATATGAGTGGATTTTCCAAGATATCTGTGTGAGGAATGTGTCCTAGTTTTTTGTTGAATGAAGGAGTCCAAAATAACCAGCTCATTTGGACAGTCTTCACAGCCAATAGATCATTACTGTTATTAAAACTTGGAATTGTGAAAAGAGTTATTGTACACAAGTCGGGAGAGAGAGAGAGAGAGAGAGAGAGAGAGAGAGAGAGAGAGAGAGAGAGAGAGAGAGAGAGAGAGAGAGAGAGAGAGGAGACATTTCTGGTTCTTGGCAAAAATAAAAAGAGAAATTAACAAAAGTACTAAATGGAGGAAGAAAGAAATTGGATAGAAGGCAGACCAAATAGGTCAACTTTAAGAAGGTTACAACCCAATGATGTTGGGGCACAGAACTGGGGTGCTTACAACAGAGCCAATGCAGTTGCTGGATTTGCTGGAGGTGCTGATCAAGGCTCCTGTAGTGACTAGGGCCATCTTTTAGGCTCACTACTTCATCTCAAGCTCTGTAGCTTCCTGGATATTTCCTCTTTTAGATTTCATTGTATGTGTAGGAGTGTTTTGCCAGGATGCATGTATGTGTACCATGTGTGTTATTGGTGCTTACAGAGGCCAGAAGAGAGCGTCAGATTTCCTGGAAGTAGTTCTAAATTGTTGGAAAATACCATGTCCTGAAACCAAGTCCTTTGCAAAAGCAGTGAGTGTTGAGTCAGCTCTCCAGACCCCTTCTGAAATTTAAAAATAACAACACCTGGGTACAGTAGCTCATGCTTCTAGTCCCAGAGTTTCAGAAACTGAGGCAGGAAATCTGTCAGTTTAAAACCAGCATGGAATATGTATTAAACTCTGGTCCTGCTTGGAATACAGTCTTAAAAACAAGAAATATCACCACTTCATAACATTTTTATAAATATTAAATTGATTGCTAGCATTAATCAAATTAAAATGACTTGTAGTTAGTTTTCAAAGAAAGGGTAGGAGGTACAAGCCTTGAGTTTTTGTGTCTTTGCTGTCTCTGCAACTCCATTCCCAGCAGAATGATTGACTTAGGTGGGTACCTAGTAAATACTTGCCTATCTTAGAAGGTTCTTTAAAATCCTATTTCTTACATGTTGGTCTCATCTGTAGTCACTTTCTTACCACGGTATCTTACTGCAACAGACTTTTTTTGTAGTCATCAGTCAGTTTTGCTGGTACACTGGGCTTACTTTGTGACTATGTGTTTAGGAATGTACCATGTTGAATCTATTTTTTAAAGCTATAATATGTCAAGCATAATAGTATATTATTAGTGAGCCATTCTCGTCTATTGGTTCAAAATCTAAACTTTAATATATAAATTTTTTGTGTCCTCCCAGTGAAGTTAAAAATAAAAAGATGTTAAACATTTACATTTTCAGAAGTACTCTTATGTAGGCAGAATGAATTAGTGTCAGTCATAATCTGCCAAAAACATCCAATTGACCAGTATCCAGTATAATGTATATATGCAAAGAAAAGATGTTAGGATTTGAGCCTTTCAAATTAAGCCTATCACCTACCAAGGAACTGAAGAGCTGCTTGTGGGAAGCAGGGATGAGCTTTTAAGGCATTCATTCACTACTCAACAAATACAGACCTGAAAAGAACTCAACTATTTAACGTAATACCTAGGAGTACCTACTACATGCTAGTTGCTCTTCCAGAACCTAGAGGAAAAATCAAGGGACAAAACTAGCTTCTTTCCATGTAAGTTATATCTCATAAATAGTTTAAGAAAAAATATGATAATTGGAGTAAAGTATGATGATTACAATCAAAGTTATAAGAGAGAGACAAGATGAGCAGTTATCAGGAGAGATAACATTTTATATATATATATATATATATATATATATATATATATATATATATAGAGAGAGAGAGAGAGAGAGAGAGAGAGAGAGAGAGAGAGAGAGAGGGAGGGAGAGACTGAGACTTGAAATTACTCGAGAACGTGTCAGATAAGCAAAACCTAATATGGCATTGATAGTGGCATATGAGAGGGAAAGTGTGTTTTTTGTCTAGTGAGTGGAATAGAAAATAGGCAGTCAGACAGAGAGGTAGAGGGCCTGGTAGACCAGGGCTCCATAAATAACTAGGATTCTATGCCACTTTGGGGAAGATGGGTTGATGCAGGGAACATGACATGGCCCCTAGAAAGCAATTGGATTTCTCAGCAGAGTGTACTACAGTGAAATAAAAGAGACTCACAGTTATTAGCTGGGACTTGGAACAGTAGCAGTGTGTGGGTGAGAAGTGGATGAAATTGAAAGGTGTTTTGAAGTTGGACATGAGAGAATTGATGTTGGGGCTGGGAAAGAAGGAATATTAAGGGCTTTAGCTTAAGCAATTAGATGGTTTGTGACCCCGGGTTCCAGGATGCAGAGGAATAGGGGAAGAACATCTATAGATAGATCTGAAATCAGTCATTCTGATTTGGCCCAATGAAATTCAAGGTGTAATTTAGTTTTCAATTTTGATCTCAGGGTGCTACATGGCAATTCACCAGAGAAGGCTTATCTGTTAATTTTTTTGTGTGTGTGGGAAAAGTGATTATTGGAGGGGATAAAAAAGTAAAACAAAACCCTTAGCTCTCTGAGAGTACAGGGAGGGGCTTCTAGGACATCTTCCATTCTAACGAGCTCTGTGGTTCCCAGAGGCAAACTCAGAATCAGATCTCAGCCTTCTTGTCAGCTGTGGTGCCTATCTCAGAGCCATTCCTCACAGGAAAAGGCAAAACAAACAAAGAACGTACTTACACCCCATTGCATATTTTTTTCCTAGGACCATCCATCAGAGCTGTGTTTATTTCCCTGGCTTGCTGTATATGGGAATGCGAATTCTCCAGTAATATGAAGGATGTCTTCCTGCATCACCATGCAAGGCACCCTGAGCTGCACACATCCCTTTAGAAGTTAGTTCTATGACAGTTCTCCCAGGCTTTGCAAGATGGGGAACATTTTTTAATCTTTATATAAACAGTCTTTCCAAGTGGACTTTTATCTTTCAGTTCATGTGAAGTTTTATTTTACAGATCATAGTAACACTTACAGGTTGCAAACTTTCAAATATTAAAATATGCACTCTAAACTGCGAAGTTGCTTTGGATTTAGGAAGATGAAATGGCATATAGAAAAAAATGACTTTTTAGTATCTACTGCTCAGGCAGAAATGCCATCTATCTTTCTAAATGTAATAAAATTTCATTATATTGTAAATTTATGTCAGGATAACAGTAAAAGCAAGTACTAATGTACTGTTGGTAGAACAAAGGGTCTCACACATGCTAGGCTGTGCTCTACCACTGAGCTATATCCCTAACCCTGTTTTTACTTTTGGTTTTGAGACAGGGTCTCACTAAATTTTCCTGGCTGGTCTTGAACTCATTCAGTAGCTCAGGAAAGACTTGCAATAGGCTGTACTGATTGGGTTACACCATCAGGACTTGGAAGAAGTACTTTATTTCTTTTTTAATTTTAAAAAATATTTATTTTTATTTTATGTGAATTGGTGTTTTGTCTGCATGTTTAACTGTGTAAGGGTGTCAGATCTTGTAATTACAGACAGTTGTTAGCTGCCATGTGGATGCTGGGAATCTAACTCAGGTCCTCTGGAAGAACAGTCAATGCTCTTAACCACTGAGCCATCTCTCCAGTCCATTTTATTTCTTACTGTAGAAGAAAGTTTATCTTTCCTGTGCCTGGAGTGGGTTATGTCTAATCTTTTGTGATTAATTTATTGAAATGAAGCATGTGAATACAAGTGCTACAGTAGGGTTGTTTGTGTCCTTCAAATTAATATGTTGTAATCTCTTCCTCAGTGTGCTACATTAGGTGGTGATAAAGTCATGGGACTGGAGCTGTTGTGAATCGAATTAGTATTTTTACAAGTGAGACCCCAGAGAGCTACCATATTCTTTAGTTTTCTTATTTTGATGACAATATCCTGACAAGAAACAACTTAAGGGGGACAGGTTAATTGTGGCTTATAGTTTGGGGGACAGAGTGCATTGTGACAGGGAGCTGGTCACATTGCATCTGGATTCTGGAAGCAGAGAACAGACAGGAAATGAATCCCGGCTCTGACACCTCAATATTTACTTCCATGACCTACTTCTCAGTAAGGTTTTAATTCTTCCTGCTTCTGCAACCTTCCAAAACACACCAATAGCTGAGGACCCAGTGATCAAACACATAAGCTAATAGCAAACATTTCACATTCAAACCATAATAGCTACTTGCTCCTTCATGTAGGGACATAGAAAGAAATGTCATGTTTATGAGAAACAGGCTGCATGATGGAGATGGTGAGAAACTAGCGAGTGCTGACATCACTTCTTATCACACTAAGAAAGGAGATGGTAGAGAGAAACTCTGAAAACAATCTCTCCTTTGCCGGGGAAGAGAAGAGAACTCAGCATTAGCCTGCCTTCAAATGGCCTGTCTCCCTCCACCGGCTGCATCTAGAAAGTCACAAGGTGTAGAGAGCCACAGAATTTTGGGAACATTGGAGCTGACTCAGATGGAAACTTAATGCTTAGAAACATTCTCAGATCTATGGGGCTGCTGGGGAAAATGTACTGGCCAGATGAGATCATCTATATGCAAAGTAAGTCCAAGCAGGAACATGGCCATTTCAGAGCCTAGGACACTGAAATCCATGTGGGGACAATATGACCACCCAACACATGGAAAAGACAATGGCTGGCTAAGTAGAAATTATCTTGAAATGGCATACCATGCCATGGGCTGAGAAACTCTTATAGACAGTTTGGCCTTTGCTAATACCTGAACAAAAATTTAGCTCAACCAGTAACCTGTTTGCTAGCCATTCTGAACAAACAGGTTCGAATTGGAAACATTAGTGGTATTGTTCCTACTTGCAGAGTTAGGTCTAGACCACATCTTGGATTGTGGGATGACAATCCTAGCAAAAAAAGAGATACTGACTGATGCTGTACATTTACAGTTTGCTTTTATTTTATTTCATCTTTTCCTTACTGCAAATCTTCACTTTCGTAAAGTGCTTCATTTCACTTGTTACTTAGATTTCATGGTGTTCTTTCCTTGTGCATAGTTTATTATATTCTCTCTGTTATTTATTTGACCTCCCACCTACACATTTATCTTCTTATTTTCTATTTCCTCATTCTTCCCACTAATTTTATTTCTTAAATATAGTTTTCTATTCTTTAATAATTTTTAAGCTTTTAATAATATTCCAGTTCCTTTTTTCCAAAATTGATATAGTCAAGGTATTAAAATTGTTTTTCATTATATTTTACAAATAATTTTTTTTCACACATTTTTCTTCTTATTTGTTGCTATTTGTGTGTCTCTTCTAAGTAGTGCTGAGGGTCCTAAGCCCAAGGAAGACCATTCATTAACAAGGCTCATATAGAATAAAATAGAGTGGAGAGGTGGAAAGATACATTCATCTCACCAGATGTGCAAAGCACAATATAGAAACACGAAATTATAAAAAGGCAAACTTTATAACCCCATCTAAAACTTCTCAATGACACAAACCAAAGACACTAAAAAGACTGAAATATAAAGAAAAGAATTCAACCTCTCAGTGTTAAAAAACATTCAGTGATTTTTGAAGATGGTTCAAACAAGCAGCTGAATAAAGTAAGGTAGTCAATTCTGCTGTTAAATCAGTATCATGGATGACAAAATTAGTCAAGATGAATGATAAATTCAACAGTGTGGAGGAATGATTTAGCAAGAAAATTGAGGCTCTGAAAAAGAATCAAACAAAAATGCTGAAAACTGTAGAACCAGAAAATTAAAGAGTCAGGGGGAAGGATCACCAGTAGGCAGGTTTAACCAGGAAACAACAGGGCCGGAAGATAAGGATGAGGGCTGGCTGGATCTGAACAGCCATTAGGAACAATGGTCAAGTACAGGCAAAGCTCCCAGAAACTCGGGACCTGAGAAGACAAAACCCCCCAAAATCCATGGACTAGAAGTACCGGAGCTGTAAACTAAGAGCTTAGAAAATTGTTCAATGAAATTATAGATCTAAATTTCGCAAGTGTAGAGAAAGGTATGGGCATGCAAATATTGGAGACATTTTCAACTCCTAACAGACATAAGAAAAGAACCTTCACAAACCTCATGATTAAATTGTTAAAAGCACAATACTACTAAAGAAAGCAAGAGAAGGAAAGAAAAAGCCAACTTGCCTTCAAAGTCATGAGTAAAATCTTAGGCCTCTCTGTAGAAACCCTGAAGTTAACTTTTGAAAGTTAAAAAGCTTAGAATGAAATATTTTTTGTCTCATTAGCACATAAACTACCAAACAAGGTCATTATATATACTAAAAATATCTTTTAAAATTGATAGAGAAACAAAAATCTTCCAACATAAGCACAAACTAAAACCTCATGATTGTTAGGCTAATGTTATAGAACATTCTACATACAGGAATAAAGACAGCAGTAATGTAAGAGCATAGTAAGGAGCATATTGCAGCAATAGAAGAACATAGCAAACCCCATGAGAAGTGATACATAAATAATGAGGGCTAGATAACCAGGAAAAAAGTTAGAGGTTTTCTAATAACCATTAGAGGTCCCAACTTCTCAATTGAAAGCACAGACTAGCTGCTTATATCAAAGTACAAGATCCAGGGCTAGAAAGATGGCACAGCAGTCAAGAACATTTACTACACTTGCAGAGGACTTGTTTTTGGCTGTGAGCACTCATGCTTGTAACTCCAGGTCTAGGGGAGCTGGTGTTCCCTTCTAGCCTTTATAGGTACCTGCACATGTTACGTGTAAACTCATGCAAGATTGTGCACATCATGAGAAGTGTGAGCTCAGACTATCCAGTGCCACCCATTGGTCATGAGCACAGCTCTGAAAAGTAGATGCAGGACATTTTCCCAGTCTTTTTACTCTTGTTACCTTTATGAGAGGAGCCTCTTATTTCACTATTCACTCAAATTACTCCAATACTTCCTGGTTAAGAACCTCTTTCTGAAACTCTGTATAGGATAAAATTGAAACATTGGAGCACATTTGCTATCTGCTGTAGGAGGAAAATTGGGAGATTACAGACACTACTTATGCAAAGGGATCAGCCACTCCAGGCACCTTCAGGGATGATGGGAAAATAAGTTAGCATAAGCAAATGCATGGATGCTGGGAATGTGAATCTGACTGGAGAAAAAATCAAAGCTTATTTCAAATAAACCCAAATAAGGATGTACAAAACATACTATCAGAAACACAATGTCGCTCATGTAATGTTCACAAAATAGGAATAATATATATAACTACTGTTTAAAATGAAATTTATCAGAGAAATTTTTGGTTTTCTTGTTTGTTTTTATGTGGTCTCCAGGCTGGCTATGCACTCATTATATGGCTCAGGGTGGCATTGTAACGAGGCTTTTGTTCCAGCTTCTCAAATGTGACTATATGCACAAGCCACCTTACCTTGCTTATCAGAAAAACTCTGAAAGATAAACAACTTTATGAAAACAATATAGTAAAACCTAGCTTACTTTCACTTCATTTCTACAATTGTTAAGTTTTTTTAAAAAAAAACATTTTTAAGTTTTTTGTATCTTTATAAGCATTTTCTTCTTTAGATTGGGAACGTTTTCTTCTATGATTTTGTTGAATATATATTTTCTGTGCCTTTGAGCTGATATTCTTTTCCTTCTTCTATTCCTATTATTCTTCAGTTTGGTCTTTTCATGGTATCCCAAATTTTCT
Source organism: Sigmodon hispidus (assembly GCA_004025045.1). Lineage (NCBI taxonomy): Eukaryota > Metazoa > Chordata > Mammalia > Rodentia > Cricetidae > Sigmodon > Sigmodon hispidus. The sequence goes on from PVIH01005873.1 coordinate 42,502, forward strand.
GGACATTTTATGTTATGAGATTTTTGGCTTTAGTGTTTTCTTTGACTGATGTATCTATTTTTGCTGTGGAATCTTCCATACCAGAGATTCTGTCTTCCATCTCTTGCAGTCTGTTGGCTATGCTTGCATCTGTAGTTCCTGTTTGTTACTTCTGATATTTCTATTTCCAGCATTTCCTAGGTTTGTGTCGTCTTTATTGCTTCTATTGAATGGTAGTTACAGTTGTACAGTTATCGAAGGAGCTGCCATAGAAGGTAAGAAATTCCCAGACATTACAATTTTCAAAAATAAATATGCTCAATGACACAAAGAAAGGGACCTAGGGAAGGATTCTTATCTTAAGCAACTGCTGTGTGGATGAACATAGCTTTTATATATTAAACTATATTATTTTTATTGAATATTTTAATATCCACAAAAGTGATAAACATAATATAATAATACATTTTAAAATATCTATTATTTAGAACTTAATATTCCACCTTTATCAATTCTGTTTTATTTTTCTTTGCTGAATTATTTGTATTTAAGGGCAAATCTCAGACATGCAATTTTATTATCACATATCTCCATCTATATCTATAAAATATATGTCTACTTTTATGTGTGTGTGTGTGTATCTGTGTCTTGCATAAGTATGCATGTTTGTGTATTGGTGAGTACATTTGTGTGTGCAGGTAAACATATGCATGTATGTGGAGGCCAGAAGACAATCTCAAATGCCATTTTACAGGAACCTTTCAAGGCTGGTTCAAGACAAAGTCTCTCATTGTCTGGAACTTCACCAAACGGACCACACTACCAGCCATTGAACTTTTAGGGATCTGTCTGTTTCTACTTCCCATGGTGCCAATGCTGAGATTGTATGTGCATAATACCACCATGCCTGCCTTTTTATGTGGCTCCCAGCAGACTGGAGTCAGGTCCTCACATTCACAAGTGTCTTATTGAATGAACTGTCTTTTCAGTCCTGTACTCCTTCTTAAATAAATGATTTTTAAAAGCAACTAGGAGCTTATCACAGGTAGAAAGTTATAAGGAAAGAGAATAAATTTAGCATAGAAATCTGGGGAAGAGGCAGATAGTTAAAAATACAAGAAATATTCACCAACATTTGGAACATAGTGAAAGTTTTAATTCACCACCAAGTCAGCACATCAAGATGGAAATGCCTTCAGGCTTTATCAGGCCCTCTGCATATTCCTAAGGCATTATCTCAAAAAATTAGCACATGCTGTATTACACTTAGAATCTACTGCAGCTTAGCTATAAATTTTAATGTTTTAAAAAATGAACAGTACAAAGTTCTAGATAAAATTTTACCTTGGCTAATATTTAGGTTTGGATTCAAGTTCCCAGTAACTCCAGGAAGAATTACCTCAAAACACTGTTGTCTGCATATTAAAAATGAGAGTCAGGAGATCCATAGACTAGTGCTGTGTTTTTCTAAAGACCACAGACCCGGTGGCTCCCAAGTTTCCTGCTGACCCATGAATGCCTGTCAGGCTGCAAGGGTTGACTGTGGGACCTTTTCCTCACCATCAGAGACTCAGAGGAGGAAAAAAAGTTGAATTCTTCAAAGACTACACCTTTAATAACTATTATTACAGAAAATTAACTATTTTAATATTTGTGATAATACCTCCTGAACTTATATTTTCTCTGAAAATTGCCCTATAATCACTTCAGAAGTGGGGCTTAAATATCCAAGCTGATTTAGCACAGAACTTTTCTGCAAATTGTCTCTACACATATTGACTATAGGAGGACTTCTGCCCTGAGCTCAGCCAAGATGCTTCACACCTAGTGGCTGGGATCTGGAATTGAGAGATAGCTTGTTCATTTCCCTGTGGAATGAAACAGAGAGAACCAGACTACAGGCCTACCACAAGCAAAGAGGTAGTAGGGACTGATTAGTAAAGATAGAACAAAGATACAAAGACAACACACTGAAATCCACTAATACAGAGAAAGCAGGAAAGAGGCAGCCTGCACTCCTGCGGACTTCCCAGCTCTGCCAGCAGCCGCCTGATAGATTAGGTCACTCCAAGAGTCCCTGAGAAAATCCAGTCACTTTCTAATTAGCACATATCCTCCACAAGCCTGCTTGACCTGCTCTCAATTGTGGCGGAAAAAAAAAATTGGCTAAGACAGCTTTCCTATACTTTAGGGCAGGTGGACCAACTCCATGTGCCAGTTTATTATAAGCAGAAAGAATCAGTTTCAAATGGTCTTTTCAAGTTTTTATTTCACCAGCAAAACTAGCAGTCTTATTTAGATGTCAGCAAATTCACTTACATCCTTTCCTCTGAGGTGAGATTTTCAGTGTTGGTGGCAGAGTCAATAGGAGGTAGGACATTGATCCAAACCTTTGCTCCATGAAGACATGAAATGGTGTGAATTAAAAAATGACATCAGGAGCAGGGTCATATTGAATTACACTCTGATCTTTTAAGATTATGGGGTGTTGTTAAAGTGCCACATCTGACAGCACAAGAAAAGAATTTTGGTGTTTTGGTGACAGAATGATGGGCAGATGTCTTTATATGTGAATTGGTAGCTTTTTCCCCCTCATGGAAAGAATATTGATTCTTAAAAAGAGGAAACATCAAGAGAGCAGTTTGTCTCAATGGATGAATATGACCTAAGATCTCAAGCCAGTTCTATAAGGTGAAGATTGTGAGAACAGATAGGTATAAAATGGACTCCTGTAAGGTGCAGGGAGCAATATTACTTAACACTTTAAAAGTTTCTGTTTTGAGAAACAACATTTATTTTTACAAAGACATGGTTTCTTAGTTTGGGGCTGGAATTTAAATAGGGTAGGAACCTGGAGGCAGGAGTTAATGCAGAGGTCTTGGAGGATGCTGCTTACTGGCTTGCTCAGCCAGCTTTCTTCTTATAGAACCCAGGACCACCAGCCCAGGGGTGGCTGGGCCCTTCCACATCAATTACTCATTAAGAAACTTCTCTAGAAGCCTAGCTACAGCCCAGTCACATGAAGCATCTTCTCCCCCTCAGATGACTCCAGTCTGTATTAAGTTGACATAAAATTAATGAGCATAATTGACTCCTTGTAGCTTGACACACAATGCTTTTTAAGACACAACTTTTCCTTATTTTATTTATCCCCAAAACCTCAAATTAATAAATACTACAAACATAAAACATAATATAAATGTATCAATCCCACAGTTTATTTTTCCAATTCAAACACTTTAAAAGTTCAATTTCTGTAAAACTAAAAATTCTCTTAAAAATTCAGTCTATCAGCAAGTTGGCTCCTATAAAATAAAAAATAAGTTAAGTACTTTCTTACTTCAGGAAGGAAGAACCAGAGCACTGATATAATCTGAACAAAGCAAAACCACACTCTAACAGAATAAATAATTCAATTTCCAATATCTGGATTTCACTCACCATCTTTTGAGTTCCGCCAGGGAGCTTGGGTCACTTCTCTGGCTCTGCCTTCTGCATATGTACAGCTTGTCTTCTAAACTCAGGTCAGCTCCACTCCACTGCTGCTGCTGTTCCTGATAGTCATCTCATGGTACCGACATCTCTAAAATGTAGGGTCTTCCACTGCAACTGGGCTATACTTTCACCAATTATCTCTAAGGGTTCTTCATGGCCCTTTAATCCAGGGAGTTTCACTGCTATTCTGGCTGAACCTTCTCCAGTGGCCTTTCTCACAGTGCCAAGACTCAGTTTCTCCCCATGACCTCTTCATACCTTTAAAACCAGTAACACCTGGGAGTATCTTACACAAGACCAAGTTTGGCTGCCAGAATAAGACACACCTTGGCAAGCTCTGAACATAGCTTGCATATGCTGACTTTGAGAAAATACTTTGTAGAAAAATTTATATCCATGATCCCTTAGTCACAGATGATTGATTCTTCAGCCCCTGGCCAGCATCTATTGTCCCAGAAAAATTCCTTTAGTGTTCCTGGTCTCTTGCTAATCATGGCTAACTCTTCTGCTCTACCTGCCCAGTCACCACATATTCTTCACAGAAATACTCTGGCAGAGTCTTTGATTCCCTATGAAACTTCACAAGCCAGGCCTCTATCACATGCATTGCTTTCTGAACTCTTATAAGCCTCTAAAGAACAGCCACTGAGTTCTCAACACTCAATGGCTCTCCTAGCCCAAAGTTCCAAAGTTCTTCTACAGTCCTCCCCCAAACATTGTCAGGTCTGTTATAGCAATTTCCAATTGTCATGCTACCATTTGTTTTTGTCTTACTATTGTTATCATTTCTATGATGAAACATCATGACCAAAAGCAAGCTGGGGAGGGGAGGGTTAATTTACTCATGCGGCCACATTCATAATCCATCACTGAAGGGAGTCAGGACAGGAACTCAGCATAGGAACCTAGAAACAGGAGCTTATGCAGAAGGCATTAAGAGTACTGAATACTGGTTTGCTCAGCCTGCTTTCTTATAGTAGCCAGGCCCACCAGCCTAAGGAAGGTGCCATCCAAAATGGACAGGACACTCCATACCAATCACTAATTAAGAAAATGTTCTACAGGCCTGCCTGTAGCCCAGTCTTATGGAGGTATTTCCTCAGTTGATGCTTCCTCCTCACAGATGACTGCAGTCTGTGTCAAGTTGATATAAACATAACCAGCAAACAGTTCCATTAAAAAGCTAGCTGTTGATCATTGGTATGATTGCAGGGGAAGGTCAGTTCAGGCACCCTCTCCACTATTCCTTGGAGTCTTAGCTGGGGTCATCCTTGTGGATTCCTGGGAGTTTTTCTAGCACTCGGTTTCTCCTTAGTCTCAAAATGGTTTCCTCTGTCAAGGTAGCTATTCCGTGGGTCTCCTTTTCTGTCCCTCCCTCAACTCTACCATTCTGTTTCCTCTTCTTCTTTTCCTAACTCTCTTTGCCCCTCCCCCACTCCCAATTTACTAGATCTTTCCTGTTTTGCCTTCCCAGGAGGAGCCATGGATGTCTCTCTTAGGGTCCTTCTTGTTACTTAGCTTTTCTATGGTTGTAGATTGTAGCCTGGTTATCCTTTGCTTTATGTCTAATATCAACTTATGAGTGAGTACATACCATGTTTGTCTTTCTGGGTCCAGGTTTTCTGGGTCTCACTCAGGAAGATCCTTTTTCTAGTTCCATCCATTTGTCTGAAAATTTCAAGATGTCATTTTTAAAAATTTATTCTTTAGTTAAGGAGCATCTAGGTTGTTTTCAGGTTCTGGCTATTACAAATAATGCTGTTATGAACATAGTTGAGGAAATGTCCTTGTAGTATGAATGTGCATCACTTTGATATATGCCCAAGAGTGTTATCATAGAACCTTCATCAGCAATTGATGGAAGCAGATGCAGATCTACAGTTAAGCTCTGGGCCGAGGTCCTGGAGTCTAGCCGAAGAGAAGGAGGAGGGATTATATGACCAAAAGGGTCAAGATTATGATGGAAAAACTCACACAGACAGCTGGCCTAGCTATTGGGAGCTCATTGACTCTGGGCTGGCAGCTGGGGAGACTACATGGGACTGAACTAGACCCTCTGAATGTGGATGATGGTTGTGTCGTTTGAGCAGTTGATGGGGTCTTTGGCAGTGGGTCCAAGATTTATCCCTAGTGCATGAAATGGAATTTTGGAAACCATTCCCTATAGAGGGATATCTTGCTCAGCCTTGATATAGGGGGTAGAGGCTGGGTCCTACCTCAAACTTTGTTGACACCCCATGGGAGGTCTTATCATCTTTGAGGGGTGGATGATAGGGTTGAGTGTGGAGAAGCTGGGGGATAAGTGGGAGGAGGGGAGGGAAGGGGAACTTTGGTTGGTATTAAAAAAACCTTTTAAATAAATAAATGTTTTTAAAAAGCTAGTTGATTATAACAGGAGATTCTCCTTCAGGAAATCCAAGAAGAAACTGCATTCAGTCTGCTTGTACAAGTTTACTCCCTAAAAAAAGTTTGCTTCTTCCTTCTCCAAAGTTAAACCAAGGTTTACCAGAGGATCCTGGACTCACTGATGAATTGGCACCCAATGGGGACAGGGACATTACAACAATGCTAGACTGACACTTTTAATTGATTTTTAAATTAATTTTATTTATTCTTTGAGAATTGTGTACATATATACAGTATATTTGACCATAGGCTTCCTCTCTTCCCCCTTCGGTTTCTCTCAATTCCTCCCACATCTCCTCCATTCATATTCTCTTCTCCCTTCTCCCCCCTCCCTCACTTCCTCTCTCCCTCCCTCCTTCCCTCTGTCCCGTTCTCCTTCTCCTCCCTTTCTTCCTTTCCCACTTATTCCAATTAATTAATTACAGCTCTGTCATGTAGAGAAACCATTAATTTGCCTTGCTAACTTTTTACTGAATGCAAGTATCAGACATCTCTTGAGTTTTCTTTTAGGAACTATGTTATATCTTGTAGTCAGCATCCACTAAACTGTCACAATCATTTGAAATATTCTAACCCCAGTTTCCAAGTGAAGAAACTGAGGCACAGGGAGCTCATGTAACCTGCTGAAGACTCCTCAGTAGTAGAGCTGGGCTTTGAAGCCAGCCAATTGGAATCTTATTTCATTGTTAAGGGACTTCCTGAGCGTGTCTCTTCATTTTCAATATGTCATCTCTAATACTTTAAAATACCATATGAGATGACTAATTTGCCAATTCTACAGTTAAAAAGAATTGAAGATCAGCAACTAAAAGTGGGACATTGAAGTTCTATAACTAATTTTAATTGGTGGCATTTGAAGTCTTTAGTCTGTTTTTCTCTTGCTTTTCCTGCCCAAGGCTTTGAAATTCTTGGAGCCTTAGACACATTTTTCATCCAATTTCAGAAATTACCACCCATTATTTCCTCCAATAACCTTTTCTGTCTTGTCATCTGGAACTCAAAATGTAGATATATATTAAACAACTTGATACTGTCCTCCAGGCTGCAAAGACTCTCTTAGGTTCTTTTCAGTCTGAAACCCTGGACTGTTGAACACACATAAAATGTATACCACATTAGTGTGGTGCTGTGGTGCAGGTCTGTAGATCAAGTGCCTCTGAGTATAAGAGGACAGCTTGATTTTAAGTTCTAGCCCCTGTTGAGATAGCATTGTAAGAGTACATACAGACCCCAGAAGTCCAACATAACTGCCTTGGAGGGAGGGACTTGGGAGAGCAAGCGACATGGGTTGTCAACCTTAGCTCAGTGTGTTTAAATTATTTCCAAAGCTTGGATTCTATCTTAGGTCATTTGAGTTGTTAATGACCTAAGTCAGTGGTTTCTCAGCCTGTGGGTTGAAATCCCTTTGGCAAACATCTATGTCCAAAGATATTTAAATTACGATTTATTTACTTATTTATTTATGGTTTTTCAAGACAAGATCTCTCTGTGTAAAAGCCCTGGATGTTCTAGACCTTGTTTTGTAGACTAGGTTGGCCTCAAACTCACAGAGATCCACCTGCCTCTGCCTCCCTGGTGCTGGGATTAAAGGCATGTATGACCATGCCTAGCTCCTAAATTACAATTCATAACAGTAGCAAACTTGCAGCTATAAAGTAGCAATGAAAATAATTTTATGTTTGGAGGTCACAACATAAAGAACTATATTAAAGGGTGGAAGCATTAGGAAGGTTGAGAACCCCTGCCCTAAATAATTAATGAGCCAATGGTGCCACAGAGGCAGGTAAACAGGGAGGAGGCAATGTGGTGAATCTGCAGGAAGGCATTTGCATTCCTAGTTGTCACTTATAGATCAGACAGTGGATAAGAAAAGGCTTCTTCCTGTAGGCTACTGTCAATAAAACATGATCTAATAGATGTTTATCAGACAAGACAGCTTGTGTTAAAGGAAGCATGGAGGTTTGAATATGATGTTCCTCATAAATCTTGGGCATATGAATACTTGGTCCTCAGGTGGCAATTATTTGGGGATTATTAGGAGGTGTGGCCTTGCTGGAGGAGATGTGGCCTTGCTGGAGGAGGTGTGGCCTTGCTGGAGGAGGTGTTTCACAGGAGTCTACTCTGAATTTTAAAAGACTTAATGTCATTTTGAGTTAGCTTTCTCAGCTTCCTGTTTGTAAGTCAAGACTTGAGCTCTAAGCTGCTGCTTCAGACCCTGATGTCTGCCAACTCTACTATGTCATTATGGACTCCAACTCTCTGGAACCATCAGTCCCAAACAATCCCTTTCTTCTATGCATTGCCTTGGGCATGGAGTTTTTTTCACAGCAACAGATAATTAACTAATAGCAGAATACTGTGTGAGAATATAATCAGGTCCCTTTACTTTTCTGTGTCTTGCTTTCCACAGATAAAATGCAATTTGGTTTTCCTGCTTCATAAATTTTCATAAGATCCATAGCACAGCTGGCACACAGTGGTCACAAAATACACAGCATGGCACATACTGGGTGTTGATATTATAGTCTTAATTCTATCTCTTTCTTTTCTTTATAGTTTTATTTCTATCTTCTCTTCTTCTCCCCTCCCCCACCCCAGACTCCTCTTAACTCCTCAAGTTCCTTTTCAGAAAAAATATTCTCTTGTAGTAAAGTCTGGTATCAAATGTACCACATAGCCCAGGTTAGCTTTGGACTAACTGGGATTACAAGCATGTACCACCGTATTTAGCAAAGCACCATTACTCTTAAAATTTAAAATATTAAGCATAAGAAATGTGTAGAGAGATGTGGTGTTATTTTTAATAAAATCAGTCTAGAATCAGAGGACAGATGCACCCACAGTCAAGCCAAGAGGGTCAGAGAGTGGTAACTCACACCTTTAATTCAATAACTGCAGAGACAGAGATCTTTCTGTGTTTCTGTGAGATCAAGGCTTACCTACCAAATAGTAGTAGTTCACGCTTTTAATCTTAACTCTAGAATTATGATGCAGAGTTGAAACAACTTGGTGAAGAAGATACTTAAGGAGGCACAAACAGAGGGTGTGGTATTCTGTAGAAGCGACGGGGAGCCAGGCTGAGGAATGTGGAAGATAAATTTTACTCTGAGAATTTGGCTGGGTGAGATTTGACTGTGGTCTGTTTCCTATCTCTGATATTCCAGCTTTCCCCCAATATCTGGGGTTGAGTTTGCATTAAATACAAACTGGAATTTGTGATGTTGAAAGCAGAAAGTCTGGAGTGAATATGTGCTGTTGACATGGATATAGCTATGTCAAGGATCTAGTGCCTCAGACCCATAGGAATGGTGAAATCTTCCCCAAGTGAGTGAGGCTCAAGGAAATGGTAAAACCTTTCCCTGATAGAGCTGATAATACACAGAAAGTTTCAGTGGCAACTTTTCCCCACCTCTCCATGTTTCCAGTCTGATACCATTCTCCCACAGAGACTTCCCACCCATACTAGCTAACCATTCCTCCTTGGGGTGGACATAATAAATGTGTTGCATTTCAGGTTATACAGTAGGGACTCACCACCAGAGCAGACAGAGTTCACCTGATCCTAGCCTTTCTGTATGTTCAGCTGCCATTTCTTCATTCTCACTTGTCCCAGTCTGGTTCTAAGAACAAACTGTTCCAAATATGCTAGGGAACATCTTAGGGGAAAATCTTAATAGTTTCTTGTTTTGTGTGTTGGAGAAATTTAATAAATTGATGATCAACATTACTGAAACCAAGTGAAAAGTTATATAAAAATGTTCAAGTATCCTCACATTTATTTATTTATTTTTTCAGTGAATTTATTTTTGAGGATTTTCTTGTATATGCTAAGGGAGCATAGTTATCTGCAACTGCAGGCCCTAGCTTATTTATAATTATTTTCATTTGTGTATACATATATCTATGTATGTATGTACATAAATGAAGGACAAATGATAGTTTTGTGGAGGTAATTCTCTCCTTCTCCCTTGACAAATGCTCTGAGGATTGAACTCCAATTGCCAGGCTTGCTTAGAAGACATCTTTACCTGCCGAGTCATCTTGTGGATCCTTTTGTAGCTTTTATCATTGATTTTAAGGTCACTTACTTAAGAGGGACACCCTTGTTAGCTTTGTCACGAGCAATATTTGCAATGTATGGTCACTATGATTATAAATTTTAAATTTCAGAATTATAGAGGTTGCTTTTGCCTAGCCTGAACAATTTGAAATCAGTGACCCTTCATGTGTGTTTGCATGGAGGTATTACGTGATCTTTTGAACTTAGAGGCTCAAACCTGGGCTCACAGTTCATGCTAAATCAGCCATTTTCAAAATGTTTTCTCTGAAGAAAGTTAAGGTCAAGTACATATGCAGAGGCCATTAAACTACCAATGCCATCACCTCTCAATACCTGCATCACCTGTCTCCCCATCTCAGGTCATTTTTTCTCCATCCTGTACATTCCCCCTAACCCTGATCTTGAAGAGGTGGATTTAATTCTTTGGCCTTCCCTCCTCAGTGTTGGTTACCTTATAAGCAAAACTTTTTCACTCTCGCAAGATGCCTTGTTTTAGGGATTGATATTCAGTGTGCTAAACAAACGAAATTTAATCTCAGTAAAAGTACAGACAATTCTCATTACTTTGGATTTTTTTTTACATTTTTTTATTTTTTATTATGATAAAGTCATATATTTTTATCCATGTATCCCGTTGTTCAAATTCCCATCCCCCTCCTGCCCCTCCCAGTCACTCTTCTCCCCATCGCTTTATCTCCTCCCCAGCAAGGGCACGAGGTCCCAAGGTCCCAAGGTGGCTTAGTTCAGCATCCACTCCAGGAAGATCTGCTTTCCTCACCACAACATCAAGACTGAGTCAGGAGTTCCTCTGAGGGGAGTAGGCTCCAAGGTGCCAGTCCAAGGTGTTTCAGATCCTAAACTGTTCAGTGGTTGTGGTCTGCAGTGTGGACATGCTTTGCTTTTTGTTTAAAGTCCTTACTTGTGGATTTTTAAACTGCTGTTTCTAGGAGGAAATATGGGTTCAGATTCTGTGAGCTTCTGGTGACAGCATTTTTGGCAACTAGTCAACATTCAGAATTGTTCGATATATTTCTGTTTAGAGGCATTTTATCTACCCCATATTGCTGACATATTAAGCATGTATAATTCACACACTATTTATGATATGTTATAGTGCTATTGGCATGTACAGACAGACACACACAGACATATTTTTCATATGCATTTTCTCTATAGGGCATACACAACTTTCTTGCCATGGGAACAGTAGATGAATGTTTGCCATTATAGTTTGGGGACATTTTCTACAGTTAAATGACCAACAAGAAAATACAAAAATTATAATAACAAATATACTGAAAACATGGTTATTTACAGTTGGGAAAGCTCAATGAGAAGGCAGGATGTCTTCTTATTCAAGTTGAGTTGAGAATGTGTCCTCTGGATCACAAAATGTCACTTTTTCCTGTGCTTATCTGTAAATAATTACAGTAATAACTTGAGTTTTGATTTCAAGTTTATGAGTAAGTTTTAGTTATCAGGAAAATTTGCAGTTGAAGAATATGTAAAAAAAGTAAAAAAGTCAAAAATTAATTATTCTTAACTAAACATGTCTAGTTTTTTATTTTTGAGTTAAAGTGAGAGTCAAGGAAAGATTCAAAAGCAAAGGAAAGCAATCACATTATGGGGAAAGATGCTCCTAATGTTTCTTAGTGGTGTTCAAGAATACTAAATCATATCAACCTCTTTCTGTTTGTTAGAGACATTAAAGCCTTTAATATGGTAATGAGAGTTTTCTTTCGAAGTCCAGTATGTTTTGATATATATTTGATCAGGACACATTGCTTCAAGGTGTTCCTCCTGACAAACAACAAAACAACAGCAACGAAAACCAAAATCATCATCGGTAGCAGAATTCTAACGCTCAGCAATTTAAATTCCAATAGCGGACTCATGCACTGTGAGTCCTTAATGACTGCCATTAATGTTGACACATGGCCACTCTCCCAGGATGCTCCTCAGGTCAATGGTGGACTGTGTGTTTTCAGTCCATTTCCCCCTTAGACTTAATTGGCTCCCATGTTATATCTGAAGTTAAATGCCCAAGCATGCTGTAACTGCCAGGGGATCACCTCGAAGGAAAAATGTTCACTGAAAATTTGTATTCTTGCTGCTTTTCAGAGTTGGACATTTACAACTTTAATAAGCAATTAAAACAATTCATATCAAGATGTAGAACATATGCATCTTGACTTTAAATTCTGCAAGAGGCAAAAAGGCTGAACACTGGATGTCTGAAGATTGACAGCTATGCCTCAGCTTCTGGGTATCTTCTTAGAACAGCATCATCTTAACCAAAAGTGATTTAGACCTTGAGGATGAAAGATGGTTTTCACTCATTTTCAGCCTGTTCTTCCCAATGCTGTTGGACAGAATGCTATAGCCTATGAGTTTGAGATGTTGTTAAAAAAAATTTCATGTCTTCTTTAGATAGATATATTATAATAAACTTCCTTTTAGAATCATGTCTTGTATCTTAAGACTTTGAAGATTGCAATCAATTTTGGACACTGACCTCTTGTCTTACTCTGGGATATAAGCGGGAAATAAGTATGATATAGAAGGGTTTGAAAACTGAATTTAAGCCATGAAGACCTGTAGAGGACAAGCTGAGAGAGGGGTAGAGGGGAGATAGAGCATGAGCACACATATCTGAGGAAGAAGCTGTAAGCAGAGTTCTAGGAACCCCTGTCTAGCTCCTATATAGGTCCATTAATGTCCTTGGCTAAGAGACGTTATCAGCTTTCCATGACTGTGACAAAGTACCCAAGACATCTACCTGGAGGGTAGCACAGGTAGATTTTGACTCATAGATGCAGACGCTTTGTCACTCAGGTCACATGATGAAGCTGTGCATTACAGTGAGGAGTGCACCATGAAGCAAAGCTGCTCAGCTGACTCAGGATGGAATCAAGGAGGGACAGGAAGGGATGGGGCCTGATGATCTCCTAAGGTTACACACTCACTGGCTTTACTTTCTCCCACTTCTTAAAATTCTACCATCTCCCCAAAGCACAAGCACATGTTCAGGACCAAGCCTTTTAACACATGACCCTTGAGAGGCACAGCACCCAAGAAATGGCAGATTGAGACTCATTTAAGTCAAAATATGAAATATCTCTTTCTCTTCTCTCTCTCTCTCTCTCTCTCCCCCCACCTCCCCGGGGATTTGTATGTACACATAGTATACATGAGTTCTGTGGCTTCTTCAAATAATATTCTTTTTTTTTCTGAGACAATAACAAGATGACAGTCATAAATCGTGCAAAGGGTTCAAGAGTTCATTTATGTTCCAGAATTTTTCTACAACTTCGTGGCCACATCTATAGTAGATAGACGAATTATGTGACTTTTGGTCTTGTGGTCTCATGGTGGTTTATGTATTCACAAAGATTCAATTAGGCAAAAGGAGTGCCAAAACATGGAAGGACTATGCAAAGACCTCTATGGAATGATTTGCCCTAGTTTGCAGTATTATTTGGGAAGGCCTTGTAATGCAAATTATCATGCAAATGTGAATTTCAGTTTCCATGTCATAAAGCTGCTTCTGTGACCACATGAGAGGCATCGGATTTCACTGATGTAGCTGCTCATGCTGCCACCCACAAACGAGATTTATTTTTGTAAGGATATTAACTAAGACAATGGCAGCGTGTGACACATTTGTAATGATGTTTTATAGATCTGACTATTGAAGCTTATGAAGAATTGAAATCATGAAAAAATATAAATATTTGATGACCACTAGTGTGTGTGTGTGTGTGTGTGTGTGTGTGTGTACATACAAACCTATAGTCATTGTTTTGATACTTTTGGGAAGAAGAAAAATAAACTTCACTGAATTTTATTTTAATTTTAACTCTTCAGTCCTTAATAAAGTAAAATAAATTGTTATCTTCATATCTTAAACTATTCCTTTAAAATATTTATTCATATTTTATGAGTGTGTTTTGCCTTCATGTATGTCTGTGCACCACATGCATGAAGTACCTGTGGAGGCCAGAAGAAGACATTGGATCCTTAGGCACTGGAGTTACAAATGGTTGTGAGCTGCCATGTAGGTGCTAAGACTCAAACCTAGGTCCTCTGGAAGAGCAGCCAGTGCTTTTATCCATTGAGACATCTATTCTGTAACTCTTTTTTGTTTTTTTGTTTTTTAAAAAAACAGGATTGCATGAATCTTAGGCTGGCCTTCAACTCACTATGTATTTGAAGATGACTTTGAACTTCTGATCCTCCCTTCCCAAATCCTAGCATTACAGGCATTCTCTATTCACTCCTGGAGCCTGAATCTGGGGCATTTTGCATCCTTGGCAAGAGGTCTACCAACTGAGATACATCTCCAGTCCTCTTTGAATATTCTTGTCTCATAATTTGTGAATACTTGAAGACTCCTCATTGTATAAATGGTAATTTTGAATCAAGATGTTTTTTGAACAATGGTTGTTTTTATACCTGGCATGCTTTTTTCAGTCCTAGGAATGGGGTCATTATTTATTTTCAGGGTTGTTGTCAATAATAAAATTTACAACATTTTTACAAAAGAGTAAGCGTAGAACAGATGAACACAAAACGGCCTGGCAGAGTCAAATGTTTGAGACCAAAGTATAAGCTGAAATTTACACAGTCCTGCACAAGCAATTTACCTAGTCCTCTAGTAAACACTTTGATTGACGGCCCTAGCATCTCAGGTCGCAGTGTCAAATATATTATTATACTCACACAGTATTTACTGCTGACATCACTGATACTTGTGGTTTCCTAAAAACAGAGTAATAGCATTCTTCTTGCACATAATAAAGATGGTTTCTATTTAACCCAGAGCGAACAGAGAGGAGAGACCACCTTCCCCTGAGTCCTTACTATAGACTCAACAGTAGTAACCACACTGGGGAAATGAAGGTGTGACAACCAGCTCATTTCACACTTAGACTGTGTTTCTTATGTGGATACATAAGAATTAATTGTATTAATTTGTGACAATTCTTATTTATCCATATGTAAATACATAGAAATCCTGTGACCAGGATATAATTGTATGTGAAGTATAAGGCGAATGAAAGTTCTAAAACCTGAGTTCTCTGTGGGACAGAGATAATTAAATGTAGAATTACAATGTATTGTGATAAATGTTAGGAATGAACAGATGTCAAGGTCAAATGCAGGCTAGATGGGTTTGGCTTAGCCCAGCCAGAGCACTCAGCCCTGCTAGCTCCCCTTAGAAGAGAGCACAGTTATTTGGAATGATGCTGTAAAGTACCAAGGAAATTGAAAAATAATTTCTTTCACTTAAATTTGTTTGATACACCATATCAAAAAGTATATACTTAGGGTTGTATACTTTTTTGGCTAAGATGTTTTGAAGCTATAAAGGTGTAAGTTATAATAATTTGCCTTCCAGTTACTCATAAAAATCTTAGCTTTTCTATCAAGTTTTGCCCTAAGAAAAACAACTTTTTAGCAGAGGAAGAAAATGTATCATGTGCACACTGCTATTTGTTGCCCGAGGGAAGCTTCAATTTTGTCTTGTCTTACAAAAATAAATGAGATTTCAAAAGTATTCATCAGGGAGATGGTAGAATAATGATTGGAGAGGTGGCAGTGTAGTTTTAAAGGTAGAAGTATGAAACTTGGAAGAAACACGGAATTCTATAATTTTCAGGTTGGGAGAATTCTTACTTTGCCTGGCTGACATGCTGGGATGGAAACTCAGCTGGGAGCAGAATTCAGCATTCTGTGTTTCTCACATTCTGTTTTCAGCTTGGTGGTGGTGGAGGTTGGGGGGAGCTTTTATGTAAACATGGGTAGCTGAATGAATTCATCTCATATGTATCTGAATGAATTGCTCCAAACACCTTTGTTCTAGTTAGGTTTCTACTACTGTGATAAACACTATGACTTCTCTTGGGGGAAGAGAAGATTTGTTTCATCTTATCCTGCCAGATAATAAATCCATCATTGAGGGAAGTGAGGGCAGGAGCTGAAGCGAAGGCCACAGAGGAGCACTGCTTACTGGGTTGCATTTTATGGTTTGCTTAGTCTACTTCCTCTTAATATCCAGAACCACCAGGTCCAGTCTGGAGGTGGCACCTCCTACCATAGGCTGGACCCTCCCACATCAGTTTAGTTTAATTAAGAAAATGTCACACAAGCTTGACTCCAGAAAATCTGATGGATAAATTTTTTCCACTGGAGTTCTTCTTCCCATATATGCCAAGTTTGTAAAAACAAAACCAGCCAGGACAGCTGTGCTGGCTAGTCTATGTTAACTTGACTCAAGATGGAGTTATCTGAAGGGAGAGAACCTCAGTTGAGAAAATGCCTCCCAGCTCTAAGGCAGTTTCTTAATTAGTGATGGGTGGGAGAGAGCCTAGCCCACTGTGGGTGGTGTCATCCCTGGGGCTGGTAGTCCTAGGTTCTATAAGACAGCAGGCAAGGCAATCCATGTGGAGCAAGCCAGTAAGCAGCATCCCTCCACAGCCTCTGCATCAGCTCCGGCCTCCAGGTTCCTGCTTTTTTGAGTTCCTGTCCTTACTTCCTTCTATAGAAAACAGTGATATGAAAGTGTAATAAATAAGTGCAAATAAACCCTTGCCTCTCTAGCTTTCCTTTTGGTGTTTCATTGCATCAAAAGAAACCCTTACTAAGACGACAACTAAGTTATATAAGAAGAAAGGAAGACAGTGAATAAGCTATAGACAGAATTGAAAATTAATATATAAACTTAGGGCAATTATTTCAGTTCCAATTGTAGTATCTGAAATATTGCAAAATGTGCTATTAAAAAGAACATTTCATGTTTATTTAAGTGTATATATTAGTAACCATTATGAACCATGTAACACTGATATATTTGATACAATAGCATATAAGAGACTCTGTAAAACATGAAGTCTCAGGAAGCACACTGAACTTTCTAGCTTAAGTATAATCACTATGACAACCATAACTTTTGCATTTTCTATTTTTTTTTAAATTTTCATTTGCAACTTAAATGTCACATTATCATAGGTTTTGGCTTGTGTGTGTGTGTGTTCCTGCAGTTTAAAAAGTCACACAACAATGGTCCCATTAGATCTTCATTTAATTAAATGTAACTCTTGAGGATAACACATGGCTCACTATCAAAATCGAGGTGGGTATCTTTTTAGGTAGGCAGAAACAAAGGGAAATGAAAGACTATAGAGAAGTATTACATGAAGGTTTGTAATAGATTTACATATTGCATAATTAACAAACCATACACATAATTTTTTTATTACTGACTTCCTTCTCTGGAGTGATTTATTTGTCTTAAAAAAGAATGAAGGAAAAGGGACATGCGATTTAGGTCTGAGGATTTATTGGTTGTTTAGAAAATATGAATAGAGGTCAAGAATTTTATAATGCCAAGGGATCACATGGTTGATTTTATTCTACATTTCATGTCATAAAGTTATTTTCAGTTCTTCTGTGATTTTGAGACTATATATTTTTAGCTATCTTTTAATTTTTGAGAAATATTTACCTTTTTTGGCATAAAATTTACATACCCTACAACACACACTTTTAAGGAATAATTAGGCCTGTTCCATGCCATTTGGGCTCTTCACAGAGATTGCAACCATCACCACTATATATTCTAGAACATTCTCACTATGCCAGAAGAAACTCCATATTTGCTAGCTAACTCCCCACTAACTCCTCCTCTGGATCCAGACAATTAATGTGTTTTATATCAATATGGCTTTTCCTATTCTGGAGTTTCATTTAATTAGAATCTGATTGTCTTTTGTGACTTTTTTTTTATTGATTTTGATAGTGTTGGTGCTCAAAACCAAGGCCTTGGTATTGAACAAGTACTTGACTACTGAGTTACATTGCCAGGCTCCACCTGGCTTCTTTCAGTTGGTTTCCATGATTCATAGACACTAAAGTATGTATTAGATTCTCACAATATCCCCGTGGATGCCTAGACTATGCAAATGACAGTCTAATGAGTGTGGGTTGTCAGTCATAATTGATGGGAATTTGAGCTCCTATAAGCATTTGTAAACAATTTTGCTTTTTTTTTTTTTTTTTTTTTAAGCTTGGAACTCACTGTGTAGACCAGGGTGACCTTGAACTAGCAGAGATCTACCTGCCTTTGCATCTTCAGTACTGGGATTAAAATTGTGCCCAGTGCACATTATCCTCATTGTTGTGGTTTCCCTTTTTGAAGCAGACTATTGCTATGTAGCCCTGGCTGGCCTGAAATCTTTTATGCAGACCAGGCTGGACTTGAACTTGAGATTCTCCTGCCTCTGCATGCTGGGTGCTTGAATAAGAAATATCATGAGGCTTGCTGCATACAGGTTTTTATGTGAACATGTATTTTTCATTTTTGGGGGAATACACCTAGGCATTGTCCACGGCCTAAGTTGTCTTTGAATGGGACTAAATATCATGAAAGCTTACAGACTGTCCCTGGTAAGATGGAAACTTAGAAGTTTCCTCTATGAAACTCTAAGAACACAAAAAATTTAGAATTAGAAAAGAGAACACATAATCCAGAGAGAAGAAGAGAGAAGAGGGGTATTTGAGATCAAGAAAGAGGCAATAGGATAACTAAGTCATGGGGAAGCAGAAAGGTAATGGAGACACAGAAGGGGAAAATGCCCAGCTCTAACCTCAGCTTCCAGTGTGTAACCATGGGGTAAGAGAGTCCAGGAGTCCCATGGAAAGTTAGCTTGGTAGCTCACACCTAAAGGCTGAGTCAGGAGGATCGCTACAAATGCAAAGCCACTGTGTGCTACATAGGGAAATCCTGTCTCAACAAACAAAACAATGAGAAAATCAATATACTAAACTATTAGGATAAAAAATAAAACCATACATGAAGAAAAAGTGTTTGAGGTGATCTAGGATGTACAGAAGGTGTTCTCATCTAACACATATTGTGTATGGAAACAGATAACTAACACTCTATTTAAGGCTAAAACCAAAATGCTCTCTTCTTCCTTAATAACAATAAAAACAAGGTGGTCATTTCCACTTTTTATTACATTTTTTTTGAGAATTTTGTACATGAGTGCATCATTTCTATCCCCCCCCCTCTCTCTGTGTGTGTGTGTGATTGCTCTTATTTTCTAGCTAGATTTTTTTTTTCAGAAACTTAAAATTTTAACAAAAGCTGTACTGTTGTGGGATGATCCTCCTGTACCCTGTGAATATGTATTACTCTCATTAGTTAATAATAAAGCTGTTTTCCCTATAGCAAGACAGGATAAATTTAGGCGAGCAATCAAAGTGAGGATTTGGGTGAGGAGGGGCAGAGTTGAGAGAGATGTAAACTAGCCACTCAAGAAGCAAGAAGCCAGAGAACTGATAAAACTGCGGGCCAGGTGCCAGTACATAGATTAATAGAAATCAGTTAATTTAAAAGTAAGAGCTAGTTAGTAATCAGCCTCAGCTACTGGGCGAGTGTTCTGTAATTAATAAAACTTTTGTGTGTTTATTTGGGACCAAGCAGTTGGGACAGAAAAACTCTGCCTCTGCTCACACTGTACATATATAATATTTAACACACACATATTTCAGTTGTGGCTTTATGTAATGTTCTCAGTATGTTGCAAAAAAAAATAAGAAACTTTTTTAGTGAGTCATAAAGGTTATACTTACCTGTGTGTCTAAGAGCTTAGCATTCAGTTAGAATTTATACTGGTTTAAGGATGTGGCAGTGCTGGATTGTCCTCTAGTGTACATAGTTCATGAAGTTCCTTCCTTAGTTTTACAGTACCAAGTATGAATTCTTTCCTATCAGGCAGGCCTTAATTTTAATTAGACAGTGGTACTTATCTCCAACATAACAGTGCCAACATTGTACCATTGAGGAGATCTTGTTTTGTTGGTCATTGTCATGGTTCATGAGATTTACAGATGGGTAAGAACATGGATTGCTTTTCTTTCTTGATTGTTCAAATAGCACTTTCTGATACTATGAGAGTCAGTCCACAGGAAGGAGGTTTCCAGGTCACATCTAGTTTTACTAATTCAAATGTTTAACTAAGTGGTGTGTTCAGCAATAGTGTCTTGTCTTCAAGTTCTGGGAGGACACTAAGAGCAAAATTAATAGCCTATATAGTTTCTGGAAACCAAGACTTCCAAAGGAGATTTCCCATGCCTGGTACTGGGAGCTTTGTTAAAGAGTTTACCATTTATTTATTTGTCGATGTATCTCATGTGTGTGTTGGTTAGATGAGAGTTTTAGATCACTTGAAACTAGGGTTAAAGGGTATTCTGAGCCACCTGATATGGATGCTGAGACCTGAAATCAGATTCCCTTGAAAGAACAAAAGTGGTCCTAACCACTGATCCATCTCTCCAGCCTCCAATTTTAGTTTCTGTGTTGGAGGCTCTGGCAAGACCAAAGAAGATTCAAGAGTTAGGTGGGCTGCTGCATGCCTGTAACCCTAGCAATTAGGAGATAAAAGCAGAAGGAACAGGCATTGGAGGACATTTTCAGAAAGATAAAGAGTTTGAGGCCAGCTGAGACTATGTGATACACAGTCTCTAAACACAGATATATAATGTGTGTGTGTATATATATATGATAAATATGCATAGATAGATGATAGATAGATAGATGATAGGTAGATGATAGGAAAATAAAAGAAAGAAAAGCTTCACTACTGACAAGAACATAAAGTCTATTTGCACATGATATATTTTTTTCATTTAGAAATTGTAAAATACAAAAGAGAAAATTAAAACAAATAATTAAGCAAGAGTCTCAAATAAAAATATGCATAAATTAATTATATTTCTACACATAATCTATGAACAACATGAATACAAAAAATTCCATTTACAAATTCAGAAAATAAAGTGAAAGTAAATTGAACAAAGCAATGTAAGATAATAAAACAAAATATTTTTTATTTGCTTGTTTTTTATTTTTCAAGTCAGTTTTTTGTGTAACCTTGACTGTCCTGGAACTAGAGTTTGAGGCCAGTCTGGTCTTCAACAAAATCTTAAAGAAGGCTGCAAGAAATAAACATACCCCAAGTTCACTATTCACAAAGTTTACTGTCCCAAAGATGTCACTATTACTTCAAATTTAGTATGATTCCTCTTAATTCCTAGATGACATTTTACAGAAACTGAAATTCCATTCCCCCATTCCCCTCCCCGAAAAGGGCAAGAAGTCCTAAGGTGGATCACCTCAGCATCCACTCCAGGCAAGTCTAATTTCCTCATCCAAATATCAAGACTAGGTTAGGTGTTCCTGTAAAGGGAATGGGCTCCCAAGTGCCAGCCCATGCACAGAAACACAGTCTATTTCCTCCCCTTGAGGCTCCACATACTGCCTATGTCAGTGGACAGTTGCCCGGAGGGCCTAGCTCCTTTTCTCAATGAATCCCCAGTGGCTATTCTTGACTGAGTGAGCTCCCCAGAGCTCAAGTCAGCCATCACTGTGGGAATTTTCCTAGTAATCCTTATTTCCTTGTTCATACAGACTTCCCCTGCTCTCAGCTAGACCAGAAGTTCAGCCCAGTGCTCAGCCATGTATCTCTGCCTCTACCTCTATTCATTGTTGGATATAAGTTCTGTGATGGCATTTAGGATGGTTATTTATTTGATTATAGGAAAAGTCCTGTCTAGGCACTACTTTCAATATTGGTTCAAGACCTAGCTAGGAATATCCTGTGAATTCTTGGAGGTTTCTCTAGCACCCAGTCTTTTTCTAACCCCATATTGGCTTCCTCTAATAAGTAAGAGCTCCTTCTCTTTTTTTCTCTTTCTATGTTGCTTTTCTCATTCAACCATCTTGTTCTCTCATGATTTGTTGGTGGGAGTATAAACTTGTAGAGCCACTCTGGAATGGCAGTTCCTTAGAAAACTGGGAATCAATCTCCCCAAGGATCCAGCAATACCACTATTGGGCATAAACCCAAAGGATGCTCATTTGTATTCCAAAGGCATTAGCTCAGCTATGTTCATAGCAGCATTACTCATAATAGCAAGAACCTAGATGCCCCTCAGTTGAAGAATGGATTAACAGACTGTGGTACATTTACACAATGGAGTGCTACTCAGTAAAAACAAAACAAAACACCCCCCCCCCAATAAACTTCTTAAAGGAAGACGAGAAAATCAAGAAAAAGCAAATAAATAGGTGATGGAAACAGTGCAAGACTTAAAAACTGAAGTAGAAGCAATAAAGAAGATACAAAAAAAGGGAATGGTGAAAATAGAAAATCTGAAGAAAGAACATGAACTACAGATGCAAGCATAACTAACAGAATGAAAGAGATGGAAAAAAGGATCTGGTGTAGAAGAATTGATAGGGGAAATTACTATGTCAGTCAAAGAAAAAAAAAACTACTACCCCCAAAGAAACTCATAAAATATTCAGGAAATCTGGGACACAGTGAAAAGACCACAGCTTAGAATAATAGGAATAAAAGAAGGATAAGAATACCAGCTCAAAGATACAGAAAACATATTAAAGAAAATCACAGAAGAAATTTTTTGCAATCTAAAAAAGGAAATACCTATGAAGATACAAGAAGCTTGCAGAACACCAAATAGTCTAGACCCTCCAAAAAAGTCTGCTTGTCACATAATAATAAAAACAATAAACATACAGAATAAAGAAAAAATTTTAGAGCTACAAAGAAAATAAAAACAAGTAACTTAAAAAGGCAGACTCATCAGAATAACACCTGACTTCTCAATGGAGTCTATGAAAGCTAGAAAGTCCTGGGCAGATGTTTAAAAGACACTAAAAGACCATGGATGCCAGCCCAAACTACCATACCCAGCAAAACTTTCAATCACCACAGATAGAGAAAAAAAGAGATTCCACGACAAAACCAGATTTAAACAACACTCATCCACAAATCCAGTCCTACAGAAAGTACTAAAAGGAAACAACGTAACATAGTTATAAATACCCACAAAGCCAGGAACAATAGATAACCCCAAAGAAAGAAAACACACACACATTACCACCAAAAATAACAGGAATTAACAATCACTGGTCATTAATGTCAATGGACTCAATACACCTATAAAAAGACACAGGCTAGCATAACTGATATGAAAACAAGATACATCCTTTTGCTACATGCAAGAAACACACATCAACTTCAGAGAAAGACACTGCCCCAGAGTAAGGTGTTGGGAAAAGACTTTCCAGTCAAATGAACTCAAGAAACAAGTTGATGTAGCTATCTTAATATCTAACAAAATAGACTTCAAACTAAATTCAATCAAAAGAGATTAGGAAGAACATTACTTATTCATCTCAGAAAAAATCCATCAGGAAGAAATCTCAATCCTGAACATTTATGCCTCCAATACAAGGGCAACACATATGTAAAATAAATATTGATAAAGCTTAAGCCTTATATCAAATCCCATACCCTAATAGTGGGAGATTTCAATATTCGACTCTTACCAATGGACAGGTCTTCCAGATGGATACTTAAAAGAGAAATAAGGGAGTTAGTTAGCAGATGTGATAACTCAAATGTACTCAATAGGTACATACAGAACATTCCGCCCAAATACTAAAGAATATACCTTCTTATCAGCTACCCTATGTAACTTTCTCTAAAATTGACCACATACTTGGTCATAAAACAAATAAGAATAGATACAAAAAATAGGAGTAACCCCTTGTATCCCATCCAATCACCATGGAATAAAGTTAAAATTCAACAACAACACAAACCACAGAAAGCCTACAAATTCATGGAAACTAAGCATCTCTCAATTGAACCACCTTTGGATCAAGGAAAAAGTAAAGAAAGAAATGAAGGACTTCCTAGAATTTAATGAAAATGAATCCACAACATACCCAAACTTATGGAACACAATGAAAGCAGTGCTAAAAGGAAAGTTCATAGCACTAGGTGCCTGAATTTTAAAAAAGAAATCGAGAATTCTCACACAAGAGACTTAACAACTCAGCTTAAAGCTCTAGAACAAATAGAAGCATTCTCACCCAGAAGAAATAAATGGCAGGAAATAATCAAACTCAGGGCTGAAATTAATAAAATTGGGACAGAGAACAATATAAAGAATTAATGAAACAAAGAGTTGGTTCGTTGAAAAAGACAATAAGATAGACAAACCCTTATCCAAGCTAACTAAAATTCAGAGAGAGAATATCCAATTTAACAAAGTCAGAAATGAAAATGGGGACATCACAGCAGACATCAAAAAATCCAGCGAATCTTTAGGTCATACTTCAAAAATCTATTCTCCACAAAATTGGAAAACCTGAAAGAAATAGCTTTCTTTTTTAAAATAGAAATTCTCATTATTTTATTACAGATGTGAGTAAACTGCAAGCAACAATTCAAACTGAATAATAGTATATATACTTTGTTATTACTCTTTATTATGAGTAAAGTCATATTTTTTATCAGTGTACGTACTTGTTCAAGCTCCCTTCCCCCTCCCACACATTCCAGTCACTCTCTCTTCTCCATATCTCTTTATCTCCTCCTCAACAAGGGCAGGAGGTCCCAAGGTCCCAATATGGCTTAGTTTAGCATCCACTCCTGGAAGATCCACTTTCCTCACCCCAGCATCAAGACTGGGTCAGGTGTTCCTCTGAGGGGAGTGGGATTCAAGGTGCCAGTCCAAGTCTTTCAGATCCAAAGCTGTTCAGGGGTTGTGGTCTACAGCTTGGACATGCTTTGCTTTTTGCTTTTTTGTTTAGAGTCCACTAATGAGTGAGTACATCCCCTGCTTATATTTCTGGGTTTGTGATACCTCACTTAGGAGACTATTCTCCAAATCCATCCATCTGTCTGCAAATTTTAGGATATCATTTTTCTTACTGCTGAGTAGTATTCCATTGTGTAGATGTATCACAGTTTGTTAATCCATTCTTCAGTTGAGGGGCATCTAGGTTGTTTTCAGGTTCTTGCTATTACAAATAATGCTGCTATGAACATAGTTGAGCTAATGCCTTTGGAATGTGAATGTGCATTGTGGAGAGCCATGCTGCTGCACCCTAAGATGGCACCGACTTCCTGCCCTTCATTCCTCAAGGGTGAGTGCTCTCGTATTGTAAACAACTCCTTATTTGGCATAAGCTTGGATTGCAGCCTGCTACTGCGTATGTGGACCTATGAGCGATACCCACGTGGCTTATTAGGATTGGATGCCCCGAGAGTATTTAGCCATTGAGCGGGCGTTCCCCGAGGAAGAAGAAGTGCTTTTAAAAGTCCCAAATAAACTGCTGAAAAAAAATCCTGAGTGTTGCACTTTCCTTGCTGGTGAGGTTGCGCCCGACAGCGCATCATTAGGGTATACTCCCAGAAGTGATATTGCTGGATCCTTGGGGAGATTGATTTCCAGTTTTCTGAGAAGCTGCCATACTGTATTCCAGAGTGGCTGAACAAGCTTACACTCCCACCAGCAATGGAGGAGTGTTCCCCTTGCTCCTCAACCTCTCCAGCATATGCTGTCAACTGTGCCTTTTATCTTTGCCAATCTCACAGGTGTCAGGTGGTATCTCAAAGCTGTTTTGATTTGCATTTCTCTGATGGCTAAAGATGTTGAGCACTTTTTAAGTGCCTTTCAGCCATTCATAATTCTTCTTCTGAGAATTCCCTTTTAGTTCTGAATCCCATTTTTTGATTGGGTTATTCAAGATTTTGGGCTCTAGATTCTTCAGTTCTTTATATACTATAGAGATCAATCCTCTATCACTTGTAGGGTTGGTGAAAAACTTTTCCCATTCTGTAGGCTGTCATTTTGTCCTATTAACAGTGTCCTTGGTTTTACAAAAGTTCTTAGTTTTAGGAGATCCCACTTATTGATTGTTGTTCTTAGTGTCTGTGCCACTGGTGTTATATTTAGGAAGTGGTCACCTGCGCCAATGCATTGGAGGTTATTTTCATGTTCTTTTCCATCAAGTTCAGTGTAGCTGGGTTTATGTTGAGGTCATTAATCCACTTGGATTTGAGTTTTGTGCAGGGTGACAGGCTTGAATCTATTTGCATTTTTCTACACACTACCTTCCCAACTATGCCAGCACCATTTGTTAAATATACTATCTTTTTCCATTGAATATTTCGGGCCTCTTTGTCAAAGATCAGCTGTTCATAGGTTTTTGGGTTAATGCCTGGATCCTCAGTTTGATTCTGTTGATCCACAAGTCTGTTTTTATGCCAGTACCAGGCGGTTTTTATTTCTGTAGCTCTGTAGTATAACTTGAAGTTGGGTGTGGTGGTGCCTCCTGAGGTTCTTTTGTTGAGCAAAATTATTTTGGCAATCCTGGCTTTCCTGTTATTCCAAATAAAGTTGAGTATTGTTCTTTCAAGTTTCATAAAATATTATGTTGGGATTTTGATGGGCAGTGCATTGAATCTGTAGATTGCTTTTGGTAGAATTGCCATTTTTACTATGTTGATCCTATCTATCCAAGGAACATGGAAGATCTTTCGAATTTCAGAAACTCTTCAGTTTCTTTCTTCAGTGTTTTAAAGTTTTTGTCAATTAGATCTGCTACTTCTTTGGTTATAGTTACTCCAAGGTATTTAATGCTATTTGTAGCTGTGATAAAGGCTGATGTTTCCATTATTTCTTTTTCAGTCCTTTTATCTTTAGTGTATAGGAGGGCTACTGATTTCTTTGAATTAATCTTGTATCCTGCTACATTGCTAAAGGTGTTTATCAACTGCAGAAGTTCCCTGATAGAATTTTGTGGGTCACTTATGTATACAATTATATCATCTTGCAAATAGATAGTTTCACTTCTTCTATTCCAATTTGTATCCCCTTAATCTCTTTTCGTTTTCTTATTGCTTTTGCTAAAACTTCTAGAACTATATTGAATAGATAAGGGAGAGAAGACATCCTTGTCTAGTTCCTGATTTTAGTGGGATTACTTTGAGTTTTTCTCCATTAAGTTTGTTGTTGGCTGTTGGCTTCTTGTTAATTGCCTTTATTATATTTTGATAATTTCCCTATACTCCTGATCTCTCCAGGACTTTTATCATAAAAGAGTGTTGGATTTTGTCAAAGACATTTTCAGCATCTAAGGATATGATCATGTGTTTTTTGTCCTTCAGTTTGTTTATATGATGATGACATTTACGTTTTTTCTTATGTTGAACCATTCCTCCATTTCTGGGATGAAGCCTACTTGGTCACGGTGGATGATATTTTTTATATGTTGTTGTGTACGGTTTACCAAAATTTTGTTGTGAATTTTAGCATCAATATTAATGAGGGAATTTGGTCTGTAATTCTCCTTCTTTGTTGTGTCTTTGAGTGGCTTGGGTATTAGGGTAATTGCGGCCTCATAAAAAGAATTTGGCAATATTCCTTCAGTTTTTACTGTGTGAAACAGTTTGAGGAGTAATAGTAGTAATTCTTCTTTGAATGTCTGGTAGAATTCTGCACTCAAACCGTCTGGACCTGGGCTTTATTTTTAACTTGGGAGGCTTTTATTGACACCTTCAATTTCCTTTAGGGTTAGGGTTAGGGTTTAGGTAATTAATCTGGTCTTCATTTAATTTTGGTAAATGGTACCTGTCCAAAAATCTCTTCATTTCTTCTAGGTTCTCCATCTTTGTGGAATATAGAATTTCAAAGTGTGACCTGATAATTCTTTAGATTTCCTGGGGATCTGTTTTTATGTCCCCCTTCTGATTTCTGATTTTGTTGATTTGGATACTCTCTTTCTGCTTTTTGGTTAGTTTGGATAAGGGTTTATCTATCTTGTTGATGTTCTCAAACAACAGACTCTTTGATTTATTGATTCTTTGTATTGTTCTTTTTGTTTCAATTTTATTGATTTCAGCTATGTTTGATTATTTCTTGCCATCTACTCCGTCTAGGTGAGTTTGCTTCTAATTGTTCTAAGGCTTTCAGCTGTGCTGTTAGTTCTCTATTGTGGGATTTCTCTAGGTTTTTCATATAGGCATCTAGTGCTATGAAATTTGCTCTTAAGACTGCTTTCATTGTGTTCCACAAGTTTGGGTACTTTATGGATTCATTTTCGTTAAATTCTAGGAAGACTTTGATTTATTTTTTAATTTCTCCCTTGACTCAGATGTGGTTCAGTTGAGTGATGTTTAGTTTCCATGAGTTGGTAGGCTTTCTGTGATTTTTGATGTTGTTGAACTCTAACTTTAGGCCTTGGTGGTCTGATATCATACAAGGGATTATTTTCATAATTTTGTTTCTATTTATATTTGCTTTATGACCAAGTATCTGATCAATTTTAGAGAAAATTCCATGTGGTCCTGAGAAATATATATATTCCTTTGCATTTGGGTGGAATCTTCTGTAAATATATATTAAATCCATTTGCATCATAACTTCTGTTAGAAATAGATAGCTTTCTAAACAGATACCACTTACCAAAACAAAATCAAGAGCAAATAAATGACCTGAATAGAACCATAACCCTCAAGGAAAGAAAAGCAGTTATTAAAAGACTCCCATGCCAAAACAGCCCAGGGAAAGAAGGCTTCAGTGCATAATTTTACCAGAAATTTAAAGAAGAACGAATACCTATACTCCTCACATTGTTACACAGCCTTAATACTGGTATGAGGAAATTGGACCTACTTCAACTACATAGGCCAGACTGACCTGAACCACCTTGGGACTTCTCTCTCTCATTTGGAAATGGATGGAGGATGGGGTTGGGGAAGGCTAAGGGAAGACTGGGAGGGACTAGAAGGGTGGAAGGGAGGGCAAGCAGTGTTATAGATGAAAAAAAAAACTTTTTAAAATAAATTTTAAAAATGGAAAAAAGAAACAGAAGGAACATGGTCAAATTCTTTCTATGAGGCTCCAGTCATCCTGACACCCAAACCACACAAAGATGCAACAAAGAAAGAGAATTTCATACAAATCTCCTTCATGAATATTGATGCAGAAATACTCAATAAAGTACTGGCAAACTGAATTCAAGAACATGTAAAAAGAATCATACACCATGATCAAGTAGGCTTCATCCTAGAGATGCAAGGATGGTTCAACATACTAAAAACTGTCAATGTAATTCATTATGTATACAACCTGAAAAAAACATATAATCTTCTCATTAGATGCTGAAAAAGTCTTTGACAAAATCCAACACTTCTTCATGATTAAAGTGTTACAGAAATCAGGAATACAGGGATAATATCTGAACATAATAAAAGCAATTTAAAGCATGTCAACAGCTAACATCAAACTAAATGGAGAGAAACTCAAAGCAATTCCACTAAAATCAGTAACAAGACATGGCTGTATGCTCTCTTTATATTTACTAGATGTAGTTCTTAAAGTTTTAGCTAGACTAATAACACAACAAAAGAATAACAGGGACATACAAATTTGAAAGAAGAAGTCAACCTATCATTATTTGCAGGTGATATGATAGTATCCATAAGTGACCCAAAAAATTCTACCAGAAAACTCCTACAACTGATAAACACTTTCAGCAAGGTAGCACAAGGTATCCACAAGACTAACTAAAAAAAAAAAAAAAAGTCAAAAGCATCTTTATACACAAATGATAAAAGAGCTGAAAAAGAAATCAGGGAAACATTACCCTTCACAATAGATGCAAATAAGATTGGGTAAATGTAAACAATGAAGTGAAAGACCTGTATGATAAGAACTTGGTCATTGAAGAAAGAAATTAAAGATTTCAGAAAATAGAAAGATCACCATGCTTTTGGATAGGCAAGATCAACATAGAAAAAATGGCAATCTTACCAAAAGCAAACCACAGATTCAATGCAATCTTCACCAAAATCTTAACACAATTCTTTACAGACCTTGAAAGTACAATGCTCAACTTCACATGGAAAAATAAAATATCCAGAATTGCCAAAAAAATCCTGTTCAATAATAAAACTTTGTGATGCATCACCATTTCTGACATTAAGTTATATTGTAGAACTACAGTAATAAAAACAGCATGTTACTGGCATAAAAACTGACTTGTGGATGAATGGAATTGAATAAAAGACCCCGGCATTAATCCACACACCTATGAACACCAGATTTTTCACAAAGAGGAGATAAATATACAATGGAAAAAAGATAGCATCTTCAACAAGTGGTGCTAACATTACTGAATGGTGGTATGCAGAAGAATACAAATAGATACATATCTATCACCCTGCACAAAACTCAAGTCTAAGTGGATCAAAGACCTCAATATAGACCTAGTCACACTGAACTTACTAGAAAAAAAAAAAGTAGGAAATGCTGTTGGATGCATTGGCACAGGTGGCCATTTTCTAAATATAACACCAGTAGCACAGACCCTAAACACAACAATTAGTAAGTAGGACATCCTGAAACTGAGAAGCTTCTGTAAGGCAACGGACATTCTCAATAAGACAAAAGCAACAGTCTGCAGAATGGAAAAAGATTTTCACTAACCTTACATCTGACAGAAGACTGATTTCCAAAATATATAGAGAACTCAAGAAACTAGAGGCCAAACACCTAAATAATACAATTAAAAAATGGAATTCGGAGTTATATAGGGAATTCTCAACAGAAGAATTTCAAGTGGCTGAAAGACACTTAAGCATTCTTAGCCATCAAAAATACAAATCCAAACATTTCTGCGATACCATCTTGCATAGGTAAGAATGGCTAAGATCAAAACCACAGATGACAGCCTATGCTGGGGAGGATGTAAAGTATGGGGAATACTCCTTTATTGCTTGTGGGACTGTAAACTTGTATAGCCACTTTGGAAATCAATATGCTGGTTCCTTAGAAAACTGGGAATCAATCTCCCCAAGGATCCAGCAATACCAATCTTGGGCCTAAACCCAAAGGATATACAGTCTTACCCCATGGACAAGCTCAACTATGTCTATAGCAGCATTATTCCAGAACCTGGAAAAAACTTAGATGCCCCTCAGCTGAAGAATGGATTTAAAAATTGTGGTACATTTACACAATGGAATACTACTCGGCAGTAAAAAAAAAAATACATCCTGAAATTTGCAGGCAAATTAATGAATCTGGAGAGCATCATACTGAGTGATGTAATACAGACCAAAATAGACAGTGGTATGTCCTCACTCATAAGTGGATTTTAGACATAATGAAAAAGATATCCAGGCTACAATCCACAAACCCCAAGCAGCTAGGTAACAGGAGGAATATAAGAGAGACAACCATGGATCCCTTTGGGAATGGGAAATAAGGAAAATCTGAGTAAATTGGAATCATTTGGGTGAGCAAGCAAGGGGAGGTGGTAAGAGATCATTAGAGAATGAAATGGTTGAGTGGGAGGAGCAACAGGAATGGAGCACAAAGAAATTGATATCCCAATGGAAGGAGCCTTTGAGGAGTTACAGAGTAACCTGGTGCTAGGGAAACATTCAAGAACCCACAAAATGTCCCAGACTAGGACTCCAAGCAATATAGAGAGGGTGCCTAAGCAAGACTTCTATTATAATCAAATGAATGGCCACCCTAATTGTCATTATAGAATCCTCATCTAGCAATGGATGGAGGCAGAAGCAGAGATTCATAGCTAAGTACCGGGTCAAGCTCTTGGTCCAGCTAAAGAGAGAGGAGAGAGAGAGTATATGAACAAAGTGATCAGAATCATGAGAGGACACACAAGAAGACGGCTGATCCAAGCTATTGGGAGTTCACTGACTCTGAAATAACTGCTGAGGAATCTTCATGGAAAGGAGCTAAACCCACTGAATGTAGAAGACAGTCGCACTGTGTGGGCAGTTTGTGGAGCTTCTTGCACTACAGTTTATTCCTGGTGAATGAGCTGGCTTCTCAGAGCCCATTCCCTACAGAGGATAACCTAACTCAGCTTTGACACTGGGAAAAGGGACTCGGACCTACCTCCACTAGATACGCCAGACTGAACTAACTCACCTTGGTATTCCTTGCCATCCCTGGGGAATGGATGGGGGGATGGGGTGGGGGAGGCTGAGGGAGCACAGGCAGGAGGGGAGGAGGACAGTAGTGAAAAGTATGGAACATTTTTAAATATGTTTTTAAAAAATCATGTAGAATATACTTTAAAACCTATACATCAGAGAGAAGATAATTGCTATTCAAAGAATTTCCCAAGAGAACACAGCCAGATTCAAACAGTTTGCCCAACTTGAAACTAAGTTCTGAGATTCAAGTGTCAATACATTTATTGGAGAACCGTTTCATATTTCAGGAAATGTCTGTGTGTGAGGAAGATTTCTCTGTCTAAACAGGGGTATTAAGGTGTGAATGGCATGAATAGGTTCTGGTTGTTTCAGAACACTATCAGAGTATAATATGAGATCACCCACATCGAAGAAGTAATGTGATTGATGAGGAACCTTGTGCACGTTTTAATATAAATTACATTTCTTTTGATTTTCTAGAAAACATACTTATAGATTATAATTATATAAGTAGATAAAGGTATAAGCATACTTATAGAGAATATCCATATATATTGAGAGAAGGTAGTTACATAGATAATTTCATAAAGCTAGCTACCTAATATGTAGACTATGACTTAGTGTTGTTTAATTACATATGCATAGAGTCTTTTTCTTTGTTTCCTGGCAAAAATTTTTTTGGAATGTTGATAAGTGATTTTTAATATGCTAAAGATTTATTGATGGCTGGCAGGTCCTAGGTTGCTTTCCATCTTTTGGAAGAGAAGGTTAAGTTGGTTTTTCCTAGCCAGTGATGTAGTCATTATTGTTATGTAATTGAGTTTCATTAAACCCCCAAAAGATAGGCTTTGGAGAGCTTCCAGATAAAAAGCCCCTGCCCTGTGCATCTCTATGTCCATAATGTCCTTTCTAATAAACTGGCAAATGTAAGAAAAATGTTTCCCTGGGCTACTTTAGCAAGTTATTCGAAGCCAAGGACACAGTTGTGAGAACTCTGATTTATAGTCTCAGTCAGAGGTAGGTGTTAACTATAGACATCTAACTGGAGGGGCAGTCTCATGAGACTGAACCCTTGGTGATATATGATGCAAGTCCAGCAGCCCACACTAGCACCAGGTAAATCTGGAGAACATACAGTTGCTCTTTGGTGCAGAAAAGAATGGGTGAATTTCTGCTGTCAGTGAGAAATCTCAGCCCATATTTTGGGAGTCAGAAATCATATCAATGCTCTTTGCTGGTTTTATGTTATTATTAGAGTTAAATAAGAAAAGGGTGTTTTCCTCTTTGTTGC
Organism: Sigmodon hispidus; assembly: GCA_004025045.1. Classification (NCBI taxonomy): domain Eukaryota; kingdom Metazoa; phylum Chordata; class Mammalia; order Rodentia; family Cricetidae; genus Sigmodon; species Sigmodon hispidus. Next base: position 75,596 of record PVIH01005873.1, read on the forward strand.
TATTAAATAGGTAATAACTGTTTCTACATACAGTTTTAGATGATTATGCAAATCAGATCTGTATCTTCTGTCACCTTTTTGTCTGTATGGAAGACCTAGATATTTTTGAATTTACAGAAATTAGTCCCAAATTATTGTATACAGTGTTTCTTCTTGAAGTAATTGTATTTTGTTTTTGCACTTATATTTTATTCATATTAAGTATTTTGCTTTAATTCTATGTGTAGGCATTTTACTGCATGTATGAATGTACACCACATGCTCATAGTACCCATGGAGGCCAGAAGATGGAGTCAAATGCTCTGAGACTAGAATTATAGATGGTTGTGATCTCTCATGTGAGTCCTGGGAATCAAGCACAAGTTCTCTGGAAGGTCAACTAGGGCTCTTAACTACTGAGCCATCTCTCTAGCCACCAAAATAACAGTTTTGGAATACTGTGTAGACTTTAAATTTTGAACAATTCCAGTCCTTTTTGATATTTTTCTGTTGGGCTGCACCTGGTGTTGCTTCACCTGGGTTGACTGAAATACATCCTGGTATTTTCCAAGAGGAACATGTGAGTGAGTAGTCTGTCCTCTGGGCTCTTTGATACCCAGAGCACCATTCTGTTGTTTCTATGTAAGAAGAACATTTTTTTTTCCATAGGACTATTGGGCCAAGGCATTTCCCCCTGTCCAGGTTGTTCCATTATTTCTTGGAATGTAATATTGCAGGGATGGAGTCTTGGGAAAATGTATAATTATTAGTTCTTTGTTAGAAGTGACTGCCTTCTATTATTCTGTCTGAATAAGTGAGTAGGGTTTTTGTTGTTGTTCGCTCTATTCTTTTCCCAAAACTTTTCCACTCTGTATCCTGAAGTAAGCCTCTTAATTAGTTTTGTGGGTAGCAAGCTTATTTAGGGCATAGCTCTTTTCTCTAGCCTGGAAAAAGTTCTCTGCTCTTGCATGCATCCTAGATACTAGCTTTCTGTCTTCTGTGAGTTCAGATAGGGTCTGATTGCCAGTTTTCACTCTGGTACTTTCAACCTTTTGTTGTAGAATATTTAACACATGCAATATTGTATTAAGTAAGTACATTTATTATGAACGTGATAGAATTACTCATGTTAACATCAATTATTTTTTTAAATTTGTGAGACAAAGTCTATCCTAGAATAGTGTCAAAGTCATTATGTCCCTCATCAGCCTCAGGTGCTGAGATTGCAGCAATGTATCACCATGTTTGGCTACTTTCCCTCTCAATAACCAGAGACTAGTATTTTTTAAGGATGTGATTATCACCAGCCCCATCTTCCGTACTTCTTACCAGAGTTATTGTGATCTTGACATTTGTGTTTATCACACTTGATTTGTTTCTTTTACAAATAAACATTTCAATTCTATAATGGCTTTTAACCAATGTTTCTCCTGGTATTTAACTTAGCATACTCTAGTTTGGGAAAGTTTTCAACTATTCTTGTTATACCCTAAATTAACCTGTAATCCCCACCTACTCAAAGACCCAATAACTTCCTGGGATTCTGGGAGTTGTAGTTATATATATATATATATATGTATATATATATATATATATATAAATAACAAAACCTCATGGGAAAGCACTATGGCCCACTATGGCCTATGAGTTTTGTTCATAACAGCCCTGACAACACATATTTCAGGGCCACTCAGCTCGGATATTTCTAGGAGTGGTCCTGACCTGATTCTATCTTAGTATTTAACATCTTAGTAAAGCTTTCTTTAATTCGGCTCAAAATGATGGAACTGATTTTTCTCTGGCAAATCTCAGAATTAACAGAGGCTTGGTGCTTCTGTGGCCTGTGGTGGTACATCTCATCTCCAGGGCTTGGCCTGTGGTGGTACATCTCCAGGGCTAGCCTCCACCTCTTTGCCTGGCATTCTCTTCTCTATGTTTGTGAACGTATTTCTTTCCTCTTCTAAGCACTCCAGTTACTCCAATCACATTAAACTAAGGACTCTAGCATGACTTTGATTTCCTAAAGCATTCACATTTATGGGTTCTGAGGGTTTAGGATTCAGCCTTTTTTTTTTTTTTTTTTGGAGGGAAGGATATCACATATTTCAAGCCTCATGTTTATTTTGTTTTCCTCCTTGGTTCTCTTTTATTCAATTTGCCTTGACTCTGTTCATTTCCAAAGTTGCTTATACTTGGTCCTAAAAGTTCCTTAGTTGATCCTTGAAGGCCAGCTTGACTGAAGTTCCCACAGTGCTTTCTAACTTCTGCACTCACTGCTATTTCTACAGGTGCATGTACTGTCTGAGTCTATTCTTGGTCTGGTCTTCCATTTTCATCTGAACAGAAAACAACCACTTTTTTTTCAGTGATCTAAATTATCTCTTGATTTCTTATTACTTGGCTTTCTATATGTCTATCAACAATGGAGACTGGAGCTGGAGGGATGGCTCACCACTTCAAAGCTCTTGCAAAGGACTTGGGGTTTAGTTCCCAGCACCCAGGTTGGGGAGGTTCACAGGTATTTGTGAAGATCCAACTCCAAATGATCTAATGCTCTCTTCTGGTCTCTACAGGCACCTTCACATAACACACACGCACACACACACACACACACACACACACACACACACACACTTAATTTAAAAAATTAAACCATCAGTGTTGGGAAGGAAATATGAGGTAAGAGAACTTTGTGGAAGCTCAGAACCTTGGTTACTGATATAGGTTTTTTGTCATTTAGAACTAGAGGGTGGCACATGGTGCTGAGCTGGCATGTGGGTGGAAGTCCTAGCTTGTCTACCTGTGCATCTCAAGTTACAGACTAACTGGTCTCCCAGTACACAATATTGTTAAGAATTTTCTTATTCTTTCTCTCGAATCTTTTGATAATCATAAATATTTACAAGAAAGATAGACATATGAACATGCAAATAGTTTTATTCTGTAGAAAATTTCCTTTTAAACCCTACTCTTCAGAGCATATGCTCAGCATTTAAGTACTTTTGGCAATTAGGGAACTGAGATTTTTCCCCTTTAAATAGATAATTGTCTGTTGGGAAAACCACTTGGTGCGATAATAGTACCTGAAATGAATCTCACAAAGTGGGTGGTTGGGTGGTTCAAAAGAAATTTGTTCTCTCACAGTTTTAAAGGTTAGAAGCCTGAGGTCAGTACCACTGGACTAAAATTGAAGTGTGGCAGTGTTATGCTGCCTCTGGGGACACTTTTTAAAATCAGCTGGTGACTTCTTCCAGCTTCTGGTGACAATTGATATCCTTATTCTGTGGCCATGAGCACTAACCTCTCTCTCTTTAAGTCTCTCTGTGCAAAAGCACCCTTGATTTTCTTCCTAGGACACAAGTACTTATAATTTGTAGAAAAGTTTCTCTCCATCTAAAAGCTACTAAACTTAACCACATCTGCAAGGCCCTTCCACTTATATTGTGAACTTTACGCATTTCATGAATTAGGAAAGCTCCCATCTTTTGTTGGCAGTTATAGTTAACTGGGTAAACACACATATACACACACTTTATCGAAATTTATTGAAGCATATTCTGCAAAAGTAAGAAGCTAGAGAATCCCTTAAATTCATCAGCCATGGAGATTAATCACCTCTGATGGAGTTCCCAGTTCAAGGCACTGACCTACTTGGACAGATCTCACATCTCTGACGGGAAGAAAACAAACAGGACATAGTAAGTTCTTGGTTTGAAGTCAAGAAGAGTAAGCTCTTAGGAGTACTTATGGAATAACAAAAGAAATTAAGGTGAATCTGTGATTTATAAAAAATAAGGTCAATAATTTCTCTAGAGGCTGGGGATCAATGAATAAAAGGTACAAATAGGAGGAATTTGGGGTACTGTCTAGATTCCTGATTTGAGTTTTGGTTTCTTAGATAAGCTTACATTGTGTGAATTAATTGAGCCTCCTTGTGCATAAAAATAAAATATAATTAACCAAGAAAGGAAGATAGTTTTCTCAGGACCAGACACGATCTGCAGGACAGTGGACAGACTACTAGAGCTAGAAGGTGAAGTCATATCTTCAGGATAGAGTCAGTTTCTGGGAGTCTGAAGTGACGTGTGCCTAACAGGGAGAGTAGAGATCTATGAAGGAAAACTTTTCTTAATTTCTTTGAGAAAAACATATCAATTCATAAGTTAGTTGATAGGTAAATGGACAGACAGACCATTAGTTCAAGCTGAGATGGGGTATAAGGCAGAAAGTTAGGTCAGTTAAACCAAGAACTACCAAGAATTGCACAATCTGATACAATGGCCAATGAACAATTGGCCTTCTTCCTCCCCTCCCTTTCTCTCCTCTCCCTTCCCCTCCCTTACTTAATTTCTTCCATTCTTCATGTCTCCCTTCCTTTCTCTCTGCTTTTTGTTTTTTATTTTTTGAGACACAGTTTTGCTAGGCTGCTCAGGCTGATTTTGAACTCAATGTACTCCTCTGCAGTCTCCTTAGCAACTGGGATTACCAACATGGGCCACCACATTCAGCCAGGTTAGATGCTGAATTCTTGAAATCTGACCAGTCCAAATTAGTATGTCTGACATAATGTAAAAAAGTAATACTGTTTTTTAAAAAACTCATTATGTGTTGAAATGATAGCCTTTGGATACACTAGAAAATTAGATACAAATTAGTAAATTCTATGTTTAAAAAAAGTTGTTTTTGGGGCTGGAGAGATGGCTCAGCGGTTAAGAGCACCATCTGCTCTTCCAGAGGACCTGGGTTCGATTCCCAGCACCCACATGGCAGCTAACAACTGTCTGTAGTTCCAGTTCCAGGCAAACACCAAGGCAAATAAATAAATAAATAAAGTTTAAAAAAAAAGTTGTTTTTTTTCAAAATTTTGAAACAAATGGCTATTAGTACTAAAGAGATGGCTTATCAGTTAGGAGCACTTGCTGCTTTTTTATAGAACCCAGTTTCAGGTTCAGTTTTCAATACCTACATAGTGTATCATAACCATCTGAACATCAAGATCCAGATGATCTTACGCCCTTTTCTGGACTGTGCCAAAATTACATGCACACAGTGCATATACATTCATGCAGGCAAAAATACATACACATAAAATAAATAAATCTTTTTTTAAAATGTGGTTGTAGGTGAATATAAATGTCTCTGTGGGTGAAGATCCTGTTGTTCAAGTGTGGAAACCTCTCCCCAGCACCTATCCATACATGCTTGAGTGTGTCTGTGCTCCCAGCATTTCTACATAGAGATGGAAGGTGGAGACAGGAAAATCCCCAAAAGCTTTCAGGCCAGGTAGACTGACATACACAATATAGCACAAGAGATCCTGTCTCAAACAAGGTGAAAGGAAGGTGAAGACTGACAACAGAGGTTGACCTCAGACTTCCACATGTACGCTATGTCATACACATGCCCACTCTAACAAATGATCACACCCATACACTGCAGTCAGACTCTTTTGTTTGGACTATCAGCTTCCCAATAATGTCACAGAGACTCATCATTAATTATGAAAGCTTGGCCGATAGCTTAGGTTTGTTTTAACTAGCTCTTAAACTTAAATTAACTCATTTCTACTAATCTATGTGCTGCCATGTGACACATGGCTTTACCTCTCCTCCTGCATGCTTGTTTCCTCTCCATCTGCTGGTAACTCCTGACATCTGCCACTTTCTTCTTCTTCTCCTCCTCCTTCTCTTCCTTCTCCTCCTTTCTCTTCTTCTTCTCAGAATTCTCTGTGCCTAAAAAATCTGCCTGGCTATTGGCTATTCAGCTTTTTTATTAAACCAATAATAGTGATACACCTTCACAGTATACAAAAAGATTATTCCATAAGGGCATACTTATTTGCTTTTGGAAATAAAAAAATTTGGCTATCAAGACAATTGAAATCACATGATATGGCAAGCATGTGTGATTGAACATTATTACTAATCAGCATATGGATCTAAATCCTGTGAGTATGATAAGCACTTGATAAATGTGTGAGCCATTGAGTTCTTGCTCTTCTGGCTGATATACAACTTGAACAGATCATTAGATTTTTTTTTTCAAATTCTAAGAGAACTCAAAAGACCAGTGAAGAAAATAACTGTTATTTGTAAGTTTTCATATCCAGGAGAAACTTAGCTGTTCAAAATAAGGAATTCAAAGCCAAAGAATCCTTGCTCACCCAAGGACTACATAAGTTCTTACTAACCCTGCATATAGATCACTACCTTTTGGGAAAAGTTGTTGTCATAGAGTGGGCAGAGGCCAGTCACAGGAATCAAACTTGCCTAGGGTCCAGCAGAGCTATTACTGGGATACTGATGGTTTCAGCCTAGTGACATCATTTTGCTAGCCCCAATTTTCACAACTATATCATGGGCTTTATGATAACTCCATAGCTGAGTTTAGTCCGAAATTATACATAAAGTATATAACACAGATATGGCTGTCATATTACAGCTGCTTTGATTACTGATTTTTGTCAAAAAGCAGAAAGAAAACCCAATGAACAGATATTAAAGCCTTGATCAGAAAACATCTAAAGGTTCTTTTCTGTATGTTTTGGAGATAATTTAGCCATGCCAAATCTTGGTTTCCTTAACAATTAATTAAAATAAACTCACACACAGAAATCCAGGTCACAGGATACCTCCTTCTCTATGTGTACTCTTAGCTACTCAGAATTAATATTGAATCTTTGTGCATCACTACATGTTCAAAGCTCCAACAATGACAACCCTTCTCTTCCTAGTCCCAGATGCAGATGTCCACTCCATCAGTCATCCTCACAGACTCCATCAGCTCATCACTATGGCATCCAAGATCTGTTTGGCAGACTCACTGCAGGGTGCATGTAATCAGTAGAGAAGCACACTTAACTGTGATTGATGTCAGTCTTTTGACAATTTCTCCTGCCAGACCCTTCCATCATTCCTCAGCAATGTTTTCCTGACTGCTAAATTATGTCTCTGAATCATTACAGCCACTTTACAGACTGACATGTGGAGATATCTTTTGTCACTGCTGTGTTTGAAAGGGGTTTTATCTTGCATGTCCTTCTTCTTTTCTTAGCTTTGGATGCATCTTCACATGTCTCTGTCACTGTCACCATTCATCACAATATGGGGCTGTTTCAAGGTAAATAAAGGAATATTGTAATCTGCTTCTTTTGGCACATGTTAGAAATGCATTAGCATGTTAAAAATGCATGGTGGAGATGGGGAGATGTGGAGAAGAGAGAATGACCTGATGTGATGAGAGGGGGAAGGGACCTTGAATAAGGATATAGAAGGATAGAAAATGTGACTTCTTTATTCATAATTGTAAAAAAAAAAAGAAAAAGAAAAAGAAAACCTAGCCGGTTACTGCACAATCCCATGAACACAACCGGTGAGCACTCCCCTTCCTAGAAAGGAGGAGCCAAGAGCCAAGGGAAATCTCAAGGACATTATCAGGAAAAAGCACAAATCTTTGAAAGAGAACTGTGGCAACGAAGGCATTCAGAGGTCCCTTCCATGAATGTTTGACCATGTCCATGCCAAGATCCGCCAAGGAATAACCAATATCAGATCCTGGTCACTTTCACTTGAGCATCAAGCTTACCTCTGTTGATGTCACCACCACTAATGGAAGGAAGATTTGGACAGAAAATAACACTTTTCCTGATCCAAAGCTAAAGACTCCAAGCCTGGCTCACCAGAACACCAGGCTTCTCCCTTGTCTCCCCACCAGCCGCTCACTATCAGACAATAGAAACTGCTCCAGGACAGAGAGGACAAACGACAGTAGGAACGTCACTCCAGAATTTTCCTCTTTTCACATTTCAAAAAATGTCAGGCCCAAAACAGTGCTCAGATAAAGGGAGGAGAGTTGATTGACAGTTGTTACTCAGGCCAATTGTAGTAGCTAGGCACTCTCCATGAGCAAGTGGATATTGCTAAGCCTTTTAATATGGAAAAAAAAAAACATGATTTCTGGACACACAATGCATGCTAGGAAATAAATTGCCTAGATAAAGTTAAAAAAAAAAAAAGAAATGCATTAGCAATTCTTTATTAGACTGGTAGAAGGATTTCAAAGACATATTTATTTCTTTTTGTCTACTAGCTATCACATTTTTAAGACTTTTGAATTTCAGATAAACTTAAATAATATGTTGACCCCATGACTGGTATTTGATACTGGTTACAGAGGCCTTTTAGAACAAAGTATCATTTCTTCCCATCCCATTTACACTTCTTAGCTTCAGCTTCAAACCCACAGCATGTGTGCTATGGGAGGGGCCATTAGTAGATAGCCAACTCAGGTGGGTTGTAAGTCCTGTGTTGTCTGGGAAACCTGCAACTGAATGTCAGAAAGAAACAAAACAGAACATTTACTATGGTTGCTTTTTTGAACAGTTACCAATAGTGTTATTTCATAATATCCAAGGAAACACTGAGAAAGAAAGCAGACATGCCCAAATAAATTAAGATTATTTCTGTCATACCCAATATTCACTTAAACCTTCATTCCCACTTTGTCTCTAAATATTTACCTGTCCTGGATGGTTCATACCAATGAAGTTACTGTTTATACTTAGCACCCTTTACTCCACAGACCATATGCAAGTTTTCTTGCAGCATATTACTTGCATTTCTTTTTATTGACAAACAGTATTGTGTTGTATTAGGCTTCTGGTCTGGACTTCCCAGGCCTTAGCCTCAAGGTTTGGACCCACTCTCTGTCCCACTGCCCATTGGGCCCAAATAATCACACAGACATATATTATTTTTATGCTGATTGACCTAGGGCCCAGGCACATAAATTCTTAACTCCTTCATCTGAACTCAACTCATCTTGTTTAGCCATGTGGCTTGACACTTTTTCTCAGATGAGCATTTCAACTTCTTTTCTCTGTGTCGTCTTCTGGAATCTCTGCAGTTTCTCTGTGGCATCTGTCTGGCGTGTCTGCTCTGCTCTGAGATTTTGCCAGTCTGGTAGCTCCACCCACATTTCCTGCCTGCCTTCAGCCAATCAGCTTTTTATTAAAGCCATAGGCGGGATAATTATTTAAAATGTAACACATAATCCTACTACAGTATTGTGTTGCAATAGATGTATTATGTCTTATCAGTTCATCAGCTGATTTGTGCTGTGACCATTTTTTGTGACTATAATTAATGCTACCATTATTTGCTCATAAGCTTTTGTGTGCATAGTAATGCATGTTTTTAGTTCTCTTGGTTATGTGGGAATAAACTGTAAGGTTATATGTCACTTGTCTGTATAAATTAGATTTGTTTGTCAAACCACTTTCAGAATAGCTGGACTGTTTCAAATTCCCACCAGTAACATGTTAGAGTTCCAGTGATATTCTTGTCAACACTCATCATTATTGTTCTCATTCTAGCCATCTTAGTAGGAATGACATTCTTTCATAGGTTATTGCTTTTTGTTTCTTTAATGCCCATTGATGAGCAGCATTTTTCTCATATTCTCATTAACTACTTATATATTCTTGGAGAAATGTCTCTTCAGATATTTTAATGTCATTTTATTGTTGGATTGTTCATTATATATTTTAATGCAGGTCACTTATCAGAAATGTGGTATGTATTTTTCCCTTCATCTTTGTTTTCTATTGCTGCGATAAAACATCTTAAAGTACAAACTTGGGGGAAAACAGGGTTTGTTTGGCTTGGAGACACAATCCACTGATATATGTTTGAAGGAATTCTGGGCAAAAATCTGGAAGTAGGATCCTGAAGGCAGGAAACTGCAGGCAAGAATTGAAGACCATGGGAGAATGCTGCTGACTTTCTTACTCCCCATGGCTTGCTTTTGAATTTTTAACTGCCTAATACAAGCTGGTCAAATGGGGAACCACCCACACTGGGCTGGTCCTTCCCACATTAATTATTAATCAAGAAAATTCTCCACAGGCTTGTATACTGACCACTTCTTGGAAATGTAGGTGTCATGTTCTTTAATTTACTTCCTTCTATCTGGAGATGACAGCATCTTTAGGAGATCCTGAAAAGAAAAATGTGGGTTAATTGTCAAGTCCTGTCAGAGGTTTCTGTATCATTTGTTGTCTAGTCTCTGCAAAATAAAAAAGTACTGGGATTGTCTCAAGTCTTGTCTAGAAGAGTCTATGAGGCAAAATCATCTCAACAGGCCTCCTCAAAATTGTCCTCAGAAGTTTGTAGTCCAAAACTGATCTTTGGGTGGTGTTCGTCAGCTTAATGACATTTTCATAGTCCATGGAAAATTTCTCACCATTGTGGGGCCTCACTTCCTTTTGGAAACTTCAAAGGTCACAGTTAGGCATCATCATAGTTCACTGCAGAAAACTGATAAGAGACTCTAACCCAAAACAATGTACAAGAAGTTAGATGAAGCCTTTTTTTCTATAATTAGTACTTTATATGACCATTAATATCATGTCAAAAAGTTTAAATATATATTTTATAAATTTTAATATAAAATTTATACATTAAGAAAAAACTTTAAATAGTCAAAATAAAACCAAATTATGATTAGATTAGTAGCAATAGAATAGTATCTTAATTTTGTTTTTTCTTGTGTCCCATGTCAGGTGGCTTTTCTGATATGATACACAGATTTTACATTTTCCTTTAATAAGTTTGCTTGGATATAGAGAAGGAGAGAGCCACACTCCAACTCCAAAGGCACCTTTAATTTTTAATTGAACTGGGACTCAAACTTTCTTAGAAGTAAAGAGATATAAATGTTAGATAGTGAGATTTTATTCTGTAGAGTATATTAATACAATTGGCCTGATTTTTCTTTGTTGTAATTTTTTTTTCTGGATACTCTTCCCTTCTGCTTTAGATGTCTAGATGTCCAAGTTCTTTTGACTTCTTGAAGATGGGTATTTTTATTTTTCTTTGAAGACAAAAGCAGATCTTGCCCTGATCCTTGTTTACTGAGTTTTCTTTACAACTTATAAAATTGTCACATAGGTGGAGGAGACATTATTTATCCTTATCAAAAAGTTTTACTCTGTTCAAATTGAGACATTATTAATTTTGATGTTATCCATAGAGTTTCTTCTGTGGAAACAAAAATGAACCATTCCCCAACCCCAACTTTGGGAAGATTCCCTTTCTAATCTTTTTCAGTTTTGATATATGGTTTCTCTTAATTTTTGTGTTCTCTCTTCTATAGCTGTTCTACTATACAGAGAAGTGTATTTTTTTTTTTTTACAATAGGCATTATGTTCTTTAATTGCTCTGGGAAGGTGTTTCCTCCAAGATGACAGAATAGAACTGAACTAAATTTGCTGGAGATAGTGCAAAGAAAGGCCCCTTAGGGTATTTCCCAAAGTTAAAAATTATCTACCTTGTCCCTTGTTGACTTGTATTCATTAGTTCAATGCCTGCCTTTGTCACACCTCTTGCATACTCCAGAAGGGGGAAGGGCTTTCTGTTAGGGTTATTCTTAGCAAAAACATTGTTTCTAAAAATGCCCTGTTTATAGTCTTTTATTAGGTGACCTCGTTTTGCTCAATTGTAACATTTGATATCGTGGTATTTCTTTAAACCTCTACAAATAACTTCTACCCAAATACCATCAGAGATATGAGATTCCATACTAATTGTATCTCAGATTCATTTCTCCAATAATGCTGATCTTACCTTTAATGGCCTAATTATCCTTTTGCATTGTGAATTAGCATTTTTAAAAGTAAGAGATTCAGCTGTTATTTGTTTATCTTCTGAATTTGGTATCATTCTATTCACTGCTGAAGTCAATCTTTGTAGGAAATCAGTAAAGGTTACATCTGGGCTCTGTATCATTTTGTATATGATTCAATTTTCTTACCTACTTCTTTAATTCTATCCCAAGCATTCAAGGCTGCCATTCCACATAAATCCAGGGTATGATCATTATGTAAAGCTTGCTTTTCTACATTAGCATAAGCTCCTTTTCCAAGAAGTTGGTCTTAGGAGATTTAAATACCTCTAGCCCTACTTTGTTGATCATGGTATTAGCTTCATCCTTCCACCAGGTCCTACATTATAATTGACGGCCAGCCTACAAAACCACTGTAACCATATCTATCCTGTCTTTAGGGATACTTCTATTATAAGTTGACCACAAGTTTAACAACTGCTTTACAAAGGGTAAGTGCATGTCATATGAGACAATTGCTTCCTTGAATCTTTTTAAATCTAACATTTGCACAGTAATCCATTCAGCTCTTACATAGTCTGGGGGATTTCCCTCATTTGGCAATTCCTGTAAGGATACTGGATATATTAAGGTTGGCTGTTTAAAAGGCTTATTCTGTTTCTCTGTGAGCTTATAATGCAATGTTGATATTGGTTCTCTTTTAAATACCTCTGTCTGGATTTGAATAACATTATGATCTATTTAAACAAGGTTTTCTAATGCTTGTAGCTTGGTACTCATATCAACCAACTTTGCACTCATATACAACTGTTTTAGGGCTCAAATCAAAAATGATCAAACAAATAATATTTATAATAGACATTATGTTAATCTCAAGGATAGTAATTATTTTCCCCTTTAATGGTTCTATTTTCAAACCATCTAAAGTAATATGAAGCAAAGACCAAATTCCTTTCATTTTAATACTATTTTCCCTTTTTTTTAATGTGAGGAAAAAAACCTCTTTCTCTGTCTTAAATTTTATGAAATCCCAATTGACTCACCAAATCTGCTGACAATGATAATTCATATGAAAAAGCAGTAAGGCAGCTACTTAGTGTGACAACAGATCAAAGAGAGGGTCCAGTGAAGTCTTCCTTAAATAGCAGTGTAACAGTCCCATTTTAGGACTGGCAGTTCTGATGTATTTACAGCTGCTTCCTGCAGGGATGGTGCCTACTTTCCCTTGGATTTCAAGGAAAACATGTAGTTTCAGAGAAGAGCTTCAGATGCAGAAGTACAGAGTTGGCTCAGGAACAAACTTGTGCATTTCTCTGCACACAATTTCTATAGAAAATAATTTGACCAAATATAAGCATGCTGATCCCTAAAGGTCAGGCAGTAGACTAATCTTTACTTCCATAGCAAACCCCAGGAGACACTTCAACTGGTGACTATAACAGAAGCTATCTCTTTCAGTCAAAGGCACACTTTTCTCAATCCCTTCATCTGCAAGGAGAACAGTAACCACAGAATAACACAACACTTTCCCACTGAACTGTAATTTCAACTATACCAACCAGCTTGAAAAAAGAATTGTCATTTAGGGTATGACCTATCTTTCCACCTGTGACACTAGTTCTTGAACAATAAACTCAACAAAATGAACATAGCCAAGCTGTTTTCTTATTTTTTTTTAACACCACACAAAGCTATGAATTTGACATACTAGACTTTCTGGTCTCTGAAGCATTGAAAGGATGGTGTGGGTCCTCCAATTAGAGATGCCTCATTAATTATGGACATGAGAGGATGTGAGAGTTAGGTCGGAGTAAAGACAGCCTGAAATTTCCAAGTCTGCACCACCACACAAATCCTTAATATCTAGGGACTACCTTGTAAATGGAAAAGTTAATTTACTATAAAAGACTTAATAAAAAAGGCAACAAAGAAAATCCTTTTTAATCACATTGCATGCTCAAGATACCACTTAGAGTGAGAAGTTTAAATCTCAACCACAGGCCGCATGTGTTAAAATTGCTTTCTAACCTTTTGCCAGTTAATGAGTATCAGTACCTCTATGGGAAGCACTGTGCAAAACCTTGGTTACACTGAAGGAGAGACTTATGATCTATGATGACAAGAAGGAGATACTGCCATACAGGAAAATAGTGTGAAATTTTTTTTATTGTCAGACAGAATATATACTAACCAGAAACACAGGCAAAATGTTACACGTGGAAGTCATAATAATGACAGCAAGGAAGAGAGTGATCATGTTCTTCTAATAGAATAAAAGTTGTATTTTTGACTGCACAGCACTGGACTGTTGTAAATAACTTCTGACCCTGTTTGGGCCAGAAGTTCAGACCTGCCCATAGTGGCTTTTACCCCAGAAAGATGACTCAGATGTTTACATTAATTTCATACTGTTTGGCTTATGTCTCAGGCACATTACTAGCTAGCTCTTTCATCTGAATTTAACCCATTTCCATTAATCTATCTGCCATGTGGCCTAATGGCCCCTAGCTCACCTGGGTCCTACATGTTTCTTCTTTGGAGGTTGGATGGAGACTGAATTAACTCCACCCTCCTTCTACCTGTCTTTCTAATTCCTCTACCGCCTTCTATGGTGCTCCTCACAGGCTAAACAGCTTCTTTATTTACAGGATGATATAGAGAGCAGTCCTACCACACTGGGTTAAGTGGCAAGCATTGTAGTATTGCATCTTTCCAAGAATGCCAAGTGACAAATGCTATTTGTTAATTTCATTCAAAACATGTAGAGGAAGGCATAGTAATTTGGGTTTGAAACAGTCTAGGAGACTTTACATAGGAACATATTTAAGCCATAACATAGGAGATGATTTAGATTGGTGAGCAAAGGCAAGGGGACAGAGGAAGGCAGGACAGTCTATATATAGGAAACAGAATGTGATAGAAAGAACAAAGGAACAGTAAGCAAAATTAGGGGAGTAATTCTACCAAGAATAGGGTCAGGGTAGCATTAAAGTGGAAAAATAAAATATGGTAAGCAGTGGGATGCTATTCAACAGAAAAGATCATTAAATCCTGCTATTTGGACATAGATGAAACAGGAGGACATATGTCAAGTGCAATAAGTTAGGTATGGAATGTAAACCCTGCTAGACCCTTTTTATAAGGAGAATCTGAAAGAAATTAATGTCACAGAAGCTGAGAGTGTTGTTATGGTTACCAGAGGCTGAGGAGACAGGTGGAAGGGAAGAAAGGGAGAGGTTGACCAATGTGAAACATTATTACTTGATACTACAAATATCTCCTGGAGTTCTATGGGACAGTAGAGTGAATATAATGAACAACAACAGCATATTAAAACAGTGAGATGAGAAGAGAGGAATTTGAATTCCCTTACATAAAACATGTCAAAAGCCTAATGTACATGTGAGACAAACATCTCATAGCACTCAATATAAACATATAAATATTATAGAAAGAATAAAAGCTATGCTCAACATTTAAAACCACTGGAGTAGCATCACAAAGTAGATATATAGTCCAATGCTGGAGGTGAGGTAGGTGAACTAGGCTTAGTACCAGCCACAAACTTGTCCATTTACTGGACTGTATCAATTGATATTTGCCCTATTGAAGGCAATTTTCTTATTATTTTTCATCCTTTAATCTGTTTCAAAATCCTCTCCTTCTCCCCATAAATAGAAAGGAAATGAAGACAAAGACAAATAGTGGCCTGGCATACTAAACAAAAGGTTGAAATGTGAGAGACAATATCCACCTTGTCAGCACATCAGTAAAGCCAAATAACACCTGCCATGTGGTTATGGGTTAAAACCCAGGGGGACCTGAGAACCCATCAGTTACCTCTACCAGAGCTCACCTACCTTGGATGAATAACTATTTTAGGGTGTAGCACTCTGCCTCAGACAGCCTTTCTAACTCTCTAATGGCATCATCATTACAATTTTATAGAAGAGAACATTTTTACGCAAGCACATTAAATATTTTCCTGACTAAATTCCTTCAATTAGCAATGGTGAATTTCATTTTCCTACACCTTTCTGATATATATCTTATGTTCCTCTCATTGTAATATGTTACTTTCATGGGATGTAGCAGTCATTTGAAGTTTTTAAAAATAGGGAATTTTGTGTGTATTACACACACACAAACAGAGTATCCATGTAATATAATAGGTATAACCTATCAGTAAAAATTATGAATGAGTATGCAAACAATTATGTTTTGAGATTTTATTGCAAGTTCTCTTATATAAATACTTAAGAGACCTTGAAGCAGGCAGCTGAGTTAGAAGCCTGGCTCTGTTTCCAACTCTGCTTTGGTGTATTTCATAAACAGTTGGCTGTACCACATAAATAATCACATAATTTTTAGTAGTTTTGTTGTTTTTAAAGATGGTCTTAAAGGGGTGGAGAGATGGTTCAGTGGTTATGAACATGTACTGTTCTTCCAGAGTATTCAAATTTGGTTTCTAACATCCACATAAGGTGCCTTACTATTACTTGTAAGTCAACTCCTATGGTTTTCTGATGCCTCTAGCCTCCTTGGGCTGTTTTAGGGTAATTCCACCAGAGAATACAAGATACTCTTAAAGTTGTATATAAAGTCTGTATTACTGGTTGCTGACTGCATGAGGAATTTACCCAAATCATGTAGCCTGAGCCTTACATTTCTTCACATTTTATGCTCAAAAACCTCATCTTGAATAACACACTTCTGTTAGCAAGAACAATTAGTGAGAAGTGAAACTACAGAAGCTATGATTAGTACATTTAGGGACTTTTCCCAATCCAGGAACTATGAACTAGGTCTTTGATAGATTAGATCTTTGTTTCCATTTTGTCAGGTTTGGGCTTATGTGTTGGGTTCTATGTTCAGAACAATACCTCTCATATATCATCAATCATGAAAAGGTCTTGGCCTTGTTATAATGTACCTGCAATACATACACTTACTTATGCACAGGTACACATATACATATAACTAAAATAATAAAATATTTTTTAATTACCTGAAAGTTGAATTATTAACCCTTTGAATAATGAAAGAAGCTTTGCCTAGAACTGGAGAAACTCACAAAGCAGGCTTCCCACAAAGATCTGACTCTGGTGTTGAATCCTCTGTCTTGGGAGGCACCAGTCTTCTGGCAGACTCTAGTGATTAACTAATGAGTTATTTTCAGAAAGCAGAGGAAATGGAGGCTTGACACTTGAAATGCTGGAGGTTGAATTGTTTATGCCATTTGATTTAACATTGTTCTTAAAAAGCACTTAGAACTAGCTTCTCATTGCAACTGAGACAGGAGTTAGCACAGAATCATTGCTGAAATTGCGTGGATAGAAATAAGCAATTCCATTTTGTCTGTTCCTAAACAAGTCTATATCTGTGAAGGACTAGGTCTCAATGTGGTTACCTATGAATTCTTCAGATTGGTTTTGGTAAAAAAAATTCTGTGGTGTAGACCAAAGTAGAGTCTGTGTTCAATGGTGTGAGACCTTGGAGTTTGAAAATAGTGAGAAATATCTTACAGCCTCAGTCAGGAAAGCTAATGGCTACTGGACTTCTTGACTCCATTTTTATCTAGTGTTCTTTCTATTCTTTTGGAATCCGAAGAGAAAAGTGAAGTCATGGTGAAGTCCTTTTTTATTATTATAGACAGCAACAGAAAGGAGTCTGACCCAAGACCATTTTTTTTAAATCGCTGTTCAGAAAATATGTTAACAATATGTTGCCAGATTGTTTTCTATGAAAACCCCAGCCACATTCACTAGCAGAAAGATGAGTAGAACTGCATCAGGAGTCAGCTGTTGAGGAAGAACAGAGTGTTCAATGCAGAAAAGGTATTTGTATGAATTCATGCGTGTTAAATAAAGCTGGAAGCATTCAAAGAGCTGAAAATAACTCAGGGGAGTTGAATGGCAGGTAGTAAGGGGAAATTGGAAAGAAATGAGACTGATAGGATTGGGATAGCTGATGACTGGCATGAAAATCGAGAGATGGCCATATTTATATTTGCAGCATCCCATGTGATTAATCTGTAAAGAGTAAGCTTAAGTGCAATGTACAGAGTAGAGTCATGGCCAGGATATGAGTAGAAAAATGGAAATGACATGTTTCATAGCAACAACAGCCTTAAGTGAGCAGGTGTATGTTGGGAGTAAGGAAGATCTTCAATTTCTAGTTTGAGCAACTGAGTCACATGTTGCGGTATATTATTTTAAGGTGTGTTACATCTTTTTCCTACTGCTTTTGTTAACAATGTTAACATTTGTTTGAGCAAGGAGAAAAGGTTATCTTTTTGCTATTCAGCCTCTTGGAGAGAGCAGAATTTCACCTCAGCCTTTGAATCCTGTGTTCTATAGAAGGGTAGAGATTTAGATAAGGATTTCCTTAGTTGTCTTGAGAGAGCTGGTGCCTGAGGGAACAGAATTCCCGCTGGCTGCAGCCCTTGTAGATGAACTGCTGCTGATAGCTATGGAGCTGCAGCTGCTGATTAGGATGATGGTTGCTTAAAGGGCAGCCACTGTAATAAAGAAATCAACAGTCATGACGGACACATTTCCAATTTCCTGTGTTGGGGGCACAAGAAATTGTGATTTGAAAGGTTGATATGTTTCTGAGTGCCTTGTGGCATATCTGAGGAGAAGTTTTGGCTGGCAGTTTTATGAGTAGGTTGAAGTTTTCCAGGCTGGAACCACAGACTGAGGTGCCACTGGAATGTTACGCTGCAGACAAGACACAACGCATCTTCATTAACACTGTTCATCAAATGGGTGATGGTGTAGTCATCTCTTAGGCAAAAATCTCCCAGAGCCCCTGTGAAAATAGATGGAGAGTGCTCAAGTTCAAAATCGATGTGTAGGTGCTAAATTATCTCTCTCTACATGAATGCATTGCCTGGCAGAGAAAACCACGGAGGGGTGAACAAACATTTTTGACAAAATCAGAGGGAAGCAAGAGGACACCTGAACTAGGAAACCAGTGGTGGGCACTAAGGACCAGCTGTGCCAAATTGCAATCGACACTAATGAGGAAGACTCAAAAGGTGCATTTATTCTGGAGCTTAGAATCTGTTTGGTGTTAGAAGTGAAATGTTCATGACAGCACAGGGTGACAAGTGGAACAGGGAGTAGCAGAAGCGAACAAGGTAACCAGCTAAGCAGGGAGGCTTAGAGAAGGTGTGCAACCCTCAGAGATAGCTGTGGAATTCTCTTCAGAGCAAAGCTGTGCTAGAGAAGAGTGTCTGGGATTCAAATGAGCAGTGGTGGAGATAGTGCATGATGAAACAGTCTGGGAAGGGCTGCGGACCTCAGGAAAAAGCCTCCTGCCTTTGAAACACACAGACAACAAGTAGAATAATTCCAGATTGAGGAATGTATGACATTCTATTAAGACCCACCCCCTAAACACACAGAAAAATTCATTTCATGAAAAATGATCCAGGGACTGTACTCAAGCCAAACTCCTCTAAACTTTCAGTAAAGAGGGACTAGGAAATGGATAATCTATAAAGAGTTAGCATGCTCCAGAAGACACATCAATAAAACAAATCAAAACTCCAGATGTGTGTGTGTGCGTGGTGTGTGTGTGCATGTGCGTGCATGTGCGTGTGTACATATGTGCATGTGTGTGCGCATGTGTGTGTGTGCGTGCGCGTGTGCCTGCGTGTATGTTGTGCATTTGGAAAGAAGATAGCACATGCACACATATTTTGTGGTATTGGGCTTCTTAGTTATCACATATCTTTATCTTATTGTTTGTTATATCTGTGTGCATCTGCAGGTGCCCAGAAAGCCTAAAGATCCTTTGGACCAGGAGTTGAAGGAGGCTGTGAGCTACCTGATGTGGGTGCTGGGAACAAAATTTTAGTTCCCTGGAATAGCAGTAAGTGTGTTTAATCACTGAGGCATCTCTCCAGTCCCAGTACATATTTTTTTTTTGGACATTTTCCCCTGGGTAGTGACTGTTTTGTGTACAAATAAAGCAACTTAGGGACTGCATGACATTCAAATTTTATCATCTCTTGTAATCTTATCAACCAGCATTTTCAGTATAAAATAAAGGTGATACAAACTAAGCAAAAAACAGTGAGCACAGTCACTGCAGTCTTGTATTAAAATCAGAAGTATAAGTATGAATTCAAGAAATAACCCTGGTTCTATCTACTAGAAGCAATGACTTCTCTTGTGGCCCTGCCCATTGCTAAAGTTCAGATCAGCCCTTAATATAGTATTTCCTAAGGAAAAAAAATAAAAACAAGATGTCTTAGACAAAGGCTTACTTCAAACTCTGGTCCACAAGACAACCCTTGAGCACTTCATGCTAGTGTGCAGAGAATGTATCAGATTGCTGGGGTCAGAGCAAAAGGATCAGAATTAAGTAGATGAAGGACCCATTAGCCAACACACCACTTGATCTCCAGTAAAATGAACTCAAGACACTGACACTCATTAGTGTGTGGTGTTGTTTGTTTTTAATTCTTTTTGGTGGCCTGCTACCCTGCTGCCAAATAAATCACATATGGAAGCTTATTCTTAATTATAAATGTCTGGCTCTTGATCTGTTTGAAGAGCCCGTAGTAAGATTCATCCCAGCTGCATGAAGTAGCTTCTTGGAGCCTATTCCCTACAAAGAGATACCTTCCTCAGCTCTGATGCAGCGGGGAGAGTGCAATTTGATATGCCAGACTTTGTTGACTACCAGAGGAAGGCTTTACCCACTCTGAGGAGCAGATAGGGGTTGATGGGGGGAGACGAATTGAAGAGGGGGAGGGGAAAGTGCAGTTGGTATGTAAAATGACAATAAATAAATAAATAAATAAATAAATAAATAAATAAATAAAAAAAATGAGAGGTTGTGGATTTATTCAAGGTTAAAGAAAATAAGGTTTGATCAATGAAGACCCTTTGAAAAATCTGCAATGCGAACAGATGACCCAGATGATTCAATGCTTCAGAACATCTTTGTTGCAGTTTCCTCTGAGTTCTGCATCTAGAACAAACAGCTCAAAGCTGCTGGCTGAGATGATACAGCTTCACTGACTACTCCACTATGGACTTGACCATAATCTTAAATTTTCCTTTGGGTCCCATAAAGTTACCAATATCCCCAATCAGCAGGAAGTAGTCTAGAAAGCTACACACACATTTAAAAAAAAAATGGATTATGGATGTCTGTCTTTGTTTACAGTGTTGGTTACAAGTTGTTATAGATAATGGTGGGAAAAAGAAAAAAAACTATGCAAAGAGAATTAGATTTGGGTTTTTTTTAAAGAAAAAAAAAGGGAAATGCTGTGAGATTATGTCCTTGCATATTGTAAATATTTGTTCCTTCTAGTGCTTTAATAAAATGCTGATTGACCAGAAGGCAGACAGGAAGTATGGGTAGGGCAACCAGACTAAGAAAACTCTAGAAAGAGGAAGAGCAGAGGAGAGATATCAGGCAGGTGCAGAGAAAGAAGACAAGAATGCTACTCTGAGAAAAGGTACCAAGCTACGCTGTTGCTAAACAAGATAAGAAACATGATAGTTTAAGAGTAAGAGTTAGCAAGTAATAAGCCAAGCCATAGGCCAAACAGCATGTAATTAAAAATAATATTCTATAAGTATGTTTAGACCATGAGATCAAGATATTTTTAAAAATTTATTTCTTCACTTTCAGTGAATGTCTGGAAAGTCATTCATCTCTCTGAAAATTAGTAAAAAGGGAAGAAACAGAAAAACAGAGAAAAATAGTACAAGTCACATAAGGGAAACTACCGTAGAGGAAGCCATCTCAAAAGGGTGAGGCCTAGGGCAAATGAGAAAATCTACACAACTGGAAAGTCATGGCCTAGTCATAGGCTCATCTATCAGCCATTTTAATGCAAAAGCTTTTTCAGTTATTTCCAAAAATTCACACAACATAGTAAAAGAAAATAGAGTAAATGGAAATGTGATGAGGCAGGACTGATGTTGAACACGCAGATGTAAGTCACTGAAGTTCATGTGCTTGCTGAATGTGGGGAAACATTTTTATTGAGAGCAGTGGAATGACAAGAACAAAAGACAAATTTATATGTTGTTTGTTGAAAAATCTTATCTCATACAGTCGTGAGAGAAGGTGATAGTAACCTCTAGCTCCTTCCATTGGTGCTCTTCATCCTGGTTCCCACAGCATGATGTGGTGAAACGTTTTTAAAGCACAGTGTGTGTGTGTGTGTGTGTGTGTGTGTGTGTGTGTGTGTGTGTGTGTGTGTGTGTGTATACATGCATGCTTTTGGAGTCTAGAGACCAACCTTGAGTATCATTCCTCAGGAGCCACTCAACTTACATGCTGAGACAGAAGAAGTCTGTCACTGGCATCTGAGGCTTGCTGATCAGGCTAGGCTGGTTGGTCACTAATCCCCCAATGATCCACTTGTTTCTGTCTCCTTAGCACCTGCCACCACACATGGCTTTGACATGGGAGATGATCAAACTCAGGTCCATGTGCTTGCCTACCAAGCACTTTATTGACAGAGCTATTTTCCAGCCTTAAGAACATATTTTGGGAGGGAGTGTAATTATTTTGAGACAGGCTTTTGGTTCTTGCTATACAAACCTGGTTGGTCTTTAACTTGCTACATAGCTTAGTATGATCTCATGACCTTCTGCTTCAGCCTCTTGGGTGTTGGGTTCATGATAGCCTGCTATAATCCAAATACTCATTTTGTCAAAATCTCTAATAATAAAATAAATCCTTTTAACAAGGTTTCATTTGAATGTTTTTTTCTTTAACTTTGTGTACATGTGGTGTGTGTGTGTGTGTATGTGTGTGTGTGTGTGTGTGTGTATAAAAGTGCAGATGCCCATGGTATCCAGAGGAGTTGAAGGTGATTATGAGACACCCACTATGAATGTCAGGAATTAAACTCTGATTCTTTGGAAGGACACATCTCTTAATCACTGAGACATTAGCTTCAGGTTTGTTTCTTTCCTATAAAGCACTGTTTGAAAACTCCCGGCATCTTCTAGGATTATTTGACATGGTGAGAGCCTGGTGCATGCCTCTGTTGTAAGTGGTTTTTTCCCTGCCTGAATCTGTGTGCACAAAGATTTCATTTTCTTTTTTTTGATAAAGAGAAGTGAAGAGGAGGAAAAGTACACCAGAATGTCAATATTTGAAAAAGCTATTCAGATATCAGGAGGTGTTTGATAGAAGAATCTTGCCTGAGAACAGGTGTTGGGGAGTAACAAGCCAATCTTCTTTCAGACTAAACTCATGATGTAGAAAGAAAAAGTTTTAGTTTGATGAGCAGAAACTGTCAGCAGAACCCATCAGATGTAGATCTGGGACTTTTCCAGTTGCATTAACCATGGCACTCCAGGTATGACTTTTGGGAAAGAACCCTATTGAGTTTTGAACTGTAATGGGTGGTCACTGGTATCTTTGACCGCCTTGGTCAAAGGCTCATGGAGATTGTAGCTGTGAAGAGAAAAGGAGATTAGAGCTCAGTGGTTGTAGAGATGTGCTTTAAACAGTCTGTCCCATTATCTGCTCCATTTTACCCAAAGAGAAGACTTGATACCGGAAGCCCTGAATGTTATAGGGGTGGGAAAGATGAATGATTTCAGGAGGAATCTTGGCTTTTGTGGTTCACAGACAAAAGGTGAACATGAAATGAAAGTTTATTTTATTTTTTCTGATATTTTCTCATGGTTTAAACGAGAGTATGCACTTTTGGGAAGATTACCAGAAAGATAAAATGTTCTTCTTAGAACATCCTGGCAAGAGTTTTGGGATGTCATCACATCCTGTCAACAGTGATACTAATTAGCATTGGTCACTTGCTTGACTAGGGCTTGTATTAGTCAGTGTTACCCAGAGAAACATGGCTAGTTAGAGAACATGTGGGAAGGAAGGCAGAAAAGACAAGGAAGGGAGGAAGGAAGGAAGGAAGGAAGGACAGTTGTCTGCTCAGAGGCTAATAAATACAAAGATCAATAAGCTAAACAAGCTAAAGACACAAGGCAGCCAGTGGTATTGTTTGTGTTCTAATACTCTGGCCTGAAAAGCAGAACTACTCTGGGTTAAACACCATGCTTTTATTAGAGCCCAAATCCAATGTCTGAGCTTTAAGGAAGGCAGGCAAAACCTACTGTTGATTTGTAGGTATCTCTATCTACCTTACTCTGTCTACCAGTTTAAAAATTAGTTTCAACCTGACTTACTCACATTCAGAATAGTCTTTGACCAAATAGGTAGGTATTCTTAGGTCCAGTCAGGTTGACACATGAAAGTAGAATCACTTGGTTTTCTGTGATGCAATAAGCACACTTGACATCTAGAAACATGTTGATATTATCAGTACATGGAAAGAACAAAAGGCTTCTAAAAGTTGGAGAACTAACAAACAGTATTAGGTGTAGTTACTCAATAGAATGCTGGAGTGAGAAATAAAGTTCAAAGAGAAAACTGGTACTGTTGATATGTGATTTAGCTATGTGTTAATAGCTTCTACTATTTTAAGTTTCAGATTCTAAAGGTATTATCATCATAAGTATATATGTGTGTATAGTAATGTGTGTGTGTGTGTGTGTGTTTATATGCATGCTTGTGGAGGTCAGAGGACAACCCTCAGGGGTCCATTTTCTCATTCCACTGTGTGACAACCTCTTTTCACCTGTTGATCCATTTTGTTGGCCCTAAATTCTAGATTTTTGGCAATTTTGCTATGTTTACATAAAATGTTAATGTAGAAAAAAGATGTGTGAAGGATGTGCAGAGGCTCTCAAAGCAGTGCAAAATAAAACTTCTTTGAAAAAAAATCACAATTACCCTTATGAGTATATGTCACACAATGCTAGACATTCTAGCATTGCTAGACATGTCTCTGACTATGGATGATTTCTACCTGTAGATAGAAAAGCTAAATTATTAGTGCTATAGAAAACCTCATCTAATGAGAGACTACTTATCCAGGCTTCCTCTCCCTCATGGAAGTCAGTGGATCTGCCACATTTCCTGAAGCCCATCAAGATTCTCAGTGGGCTTGAAACTCATTGGTCTCAGCAGCTATAACCAGTGGAATGCTAGTAAATGTTTAAATCCAATTAATAACATTTGCTGATCTCTACCATTGCTGACATGAAGTCATTAGTGTGATGTTATTAACTGTGTAGTTTAGAAGACATCTGTAGGATATTTTCCAAACACTTGCTATAGTGGATGCTGGTCAAATCTCTGATGGAATGATGAATATTTTTTATACTGTTTTGGGAGTACTGAGCCTTAAATCCAAAGCCTCAGACATACCAGCTAAACATTTATTGCTGGGCTACATCTCCAGCTTGATATCTTTGCAATTTCAAAGCTAATATAATTGAAAATCAATATGTAGCCATGTTCCACATAATGCTGATTCAGTCAATATTAGCCTTCCATAATGGTAGTCCCATTAGATCACAATGAGCCTGGAGACCTCCCCTCACCTAGGATTGTCATGGTCATTATGTCATCACAATGCAGTATTCCTAGTGTGTGTGGCAATACTACTGGTTTTATAACAGCATATATTATATGCTATAGCACAGCTACATATAGTACACAATAACATGTTGATAATAAAGGACAATCTAATTCCTTACATGTGTAGTTGCTTATTTTTCACTCTTCAGAGGTCTTCCATCCAGCTCCTTTATAAACACATGGAGACTTATTATTACTTATAATTACCTGGCTTTAGCTTGGCTTATTTCTAGCCAGCTTTTCTTAACTTACATTATCCCATCTACCTTTTGCCTCTGGACTTTTATTGTTATCAATTCTATATACTTTTCTTTCCTTCTTACTTCATGGCTGGTAGTGTGGTACTTTTCTTCTCTTTTGTTCACCCTGTTCTCTCTTCTCTCTTATTTATTCTTTCTGCCTGTCAGCCTTATCTTTCCTCTCTCCTACCTAGCTATTGGCCATTCAGCTTTGTAGTAGATCAATCAGGTGTATTAGACAGGCAAAGTAACACAGCATCACAGAGCTAAACAAATGCAACATAAAAGAATGCAACACATCTTTGCATCATTAAACAGATGCTCTATAGAATAAAAATGTAACATATCTTAAATTAGTATTCCATAATATATATGTTCATAGTATCACACTTTTTATCATTTCAGAATGCACCTCTGTTTATGTATGAATAAAGCAGCCTTCTCTGTCTCACATCTACCATGTTTCCCAACTGTATCATTTTCTTATGCTTGATCTAATATTCATTTTCTTGTTAATCATGGGCCAGAGTGTCCAAAATCTGCAGCTAATGTGCAGTTAATGTCAAGTAGCTGAACTGGAAATAAAATTAAAAGTGATTAAGGACCACAAAGGTGGAAAGTCAACAATAGTTATGGCTGGCTAGTAGTATCTACTGCCACCATGGCTATACCCTTGAGGAACAAGACCAAAATGATAGAGACTCTTAAAGGATGCTTGACTGAAGGGAAGGGACTAATAAATATTCAAGAAGGACCTCCTAGAGAGAAACCTCTAACTATTTGGACTGAGGACCATATGCCATGCTCATATACCTCTTTACCATGTCCTTCACAATCAGAGAAAATCAGCATAGAAAAGCCATTCTAGATGTAATTCACTGCAAGCTCTGAGTACCTTACACAGTTTAAGAATGAGCGTCTGTTACATAATGAGAGAAAAATAGATGCTGAACCTAAGGAATTCTTGAAACTTTTAGAAGAGCTGAATGTGGATGAAAACCATAACCAGGACAAATCTGCAATATGGGTGAACCTACCAGTGAATGTACCACCTTTTGGAAGCAGGTGTATGAATGTTGTGGTGTGCAGTAGGTAACACAATCTAAGCTTTAGTAAGCACCTTTGTGATATTCACACGGTGATGAAATTTTCTATCAGTTCCTTCCCCAACAGACATTCCCATCCTTAGTGTAACTTCATTTATAACCATGGCTGTATTGAACACTGGCTCACATGATTCCTGATGCTTTCATAATTGGTTTCCCAATGGTAGGTATGAGATGACTTCTGTGCATGACTGCACATGCAAATGAAAATTAGGAACCTGATGCTGACATGCCTCTCTTCCTCATCTTGCTCACTTTCTCATTCTTCTTCCTGACATCACATCACAACTCAACTACTTGCCCCTAAATCCTTCTGTCAGTTGACTGCTTCTGTCAACTCCAAATTGGCCAGAAGCTAAGAAATCATTAGAACCTATTACACCATTTAAAATTGTACTTAAGTGGAAAGCAGATATTCTGTGGAGATACTAAGAAATAATGGTAACAGATAGTCTTTAGTGAGAATAATTGGCCCTCTGTATCACAGTTTTTATGTACACAGGTTTAACCAAAGGTGGGTTGGAAATATTAGAAAGAAAAAAAAACAATTGCATCTGAACTTAACAGACTTTCCTTGACATTATTATCTAAACTATATAGTATAAAACTGCATGCTAACATTTGCATTGTATTCAATACTATAAGTAATGTGGGAATGATTTGAAATATGCTGGAGAATTGAGTGGGCTAAGTGAAAATACCATGCCATTTTAGAGAAAGGACTTTGGTGTCTGCACATTTGGTGTCTTAGTGGGTGCTGGAACCAATCTCTCACTAAAGGGCAGTCATATACTCTGCCAAGTAGTGAGCCACATGTACATACACTAGGTCCAAACACAAGCTAAACAAGAGCAGTGCTGTGCTTTCATTGCCCCTATGGTAATATGACAACACTGAGATTTATAGTCATCAAGCCATGTGCTCAAAGCCATAAACTTAATAAGAGACCAAGCAGATCAATATGCAGCAGGTGTTTTGAGATCTGTGCTGTGGGCACAGGACTACAATGAATATCCATTTAAAAGACTCATATACCTGGGATCATGTAGAAGGTGAACTCATTTTCTTGACAGTTGGGGTGACAGAGCTGTCAAGTCTGCAGAGAGAGATGTACTGGCATCAGTTGCCTATTCAATCCTGCTGTGTGAGCTGGAAGCAACACTCTTCTCAGAGTTTCTGTGTTTAATATATAAATACATAATACAATTGTAAATTATAACCCCACCATGCCCTTCTACCTGTTCTCTGTTTGGATATAAAAAAGCATCCATAAACATCAGCTCCTGCTGGATGCTACTTCACTGTACCCTCTCAACAACAGTCCAGTTTTTCTGAGCAACTACAAACACTAGACATACTCTATGAAATAGAAGAGGGTGTCAGTAAACACAACCCTTTTTTTCTATCACTACCCAGTATATGTACGAATGATAGACAAGGCTGTGTAAGAACTGTACACATCAGAGGCACCATTCTATTCAATGATGAACTGAACTAAGCTGTCTTTCACAAGAGAAAGTGACAGGGTGCAATTGAAAAGTGGGCCCTGAAGAGAATCTACTGTCCTCACTCTGGCCCCAAGTCCTGCTTTTGCGTTATTTCCATTGTTGTTATGACTTATTATAATGCTGTGCCCCTCATAATGTTAATTTTAGTTGCAACTCAGATGAAAGTACATGGAAAAATCAGAAGGACTTTTAATATGGTAAAAGAGCTTTCTTTATTGAAGTTCTATGTTACTAAAATTGCTACAAAAATCTAACAAGTAGATGAGTAAATTAATACCTAAAAGTTGCCTTTTTCTCCATGGAAGCCTTTATACCATCAAGAAAAGAGTAATATTTTTATATAGCTGAAGTAGTAAGCCATACAAAGGATTTTTCTGGGGGTGCCTTTTTGGTGAACTCTGTGTTCAAACCTAAGCAAACAGCATCATTATAGTCTGAATCAAGGTGGTAATGCCAGCCAGCATACAGCAGTGCTGAGCTTCTGCACATATGAAGGACATGTTTACAGCCTGCTGGCATTCAACAATCCTTGAATATTAACTCAGGAAGCCCAGAATGAGTTTCTTAGACAACTGAAAGGTCTTTAGACATCTGAGAATCAAAGTGTTAATAATTGAAATAAACAGAACAGAACCCAATTGAATATTAAGTCAAACAGTAGCAAGTAAATGATTATACTGTAATGTTTTATAAAACTAATGTGCAACTTTAAAAACGTTTTTACTATGTATTCAAATAACCTTTTAAAAATAAGGGAACCACAATGGTTTTCTCAAAGGTGCCTATGCACTACAGAAGAAAATAAATTGTCCCAACTCTGACTCTCTTCTGAAAGCTAGAAATACCTGAAAGATAGGAGAGTATGTTTAGATTATGGGAGATTTTAAACTTAGAATTCACTCAGATGTATTTTATTATTCCTCTGTTGCCACTTTGAAGTGTAATCTAATTAATCTTATCAATAAATCTAGAAGTCAGATATTAGGGTGGAAACCCGAAAGATCAGAGAAGCAGAGGAGAGGTCACCAGTGACTTCCTAACTTTGCTATTACTCTGACCCAAAAGGCCAAGATTATATCTCTGTCTTATCATATCCTTGTTTGGCAGTCTCTCTACCATTTTCCAAACCTCTATCTTAACTAATGGCCAAGGCCATCCTCTGACTTAAAGTAAACTTTATTTGTCAGAACACAAATAAAATATCACACAACATTCCCCCTTTTCGTCTAAACAAAAAGTGAAGGTTTTAACTAACATAGGAAAAAACTATACAATACATACACTAGCCATATACAAATATACACATAGGCAATAATTACATTATTCAAAAAATTCAGGGACAATAAATACTCAATTATTTTGGTGAGACCAAAGTGTAGTTCCTAATTTATTTTCTATCTTAACTTTTATTTCCAAACCAAGGCTATTCTTTTATGCCCTTCAATTTTGTACACTTACACTTTTTTGTGAGTTTCTTTTCTGAATTTGGTAACAAAGAAAACTGTAACTGTAACTATCTAGTTTTTTACTCCATCAGAGACCTGAGTAAATTATAACATTTCCTGATTTCCTGAGTAAACAGGAAGTACAGAGCCAAAAATTTTCAGAACTAAGAAATGACAAAAACAGCTGGGTACCTGGACAGGTACTCAAGATTCCTTTGTGACATTGGGGCATCCATCTTCAGCCTACAGGTCTAGCATATCTGACAGATGTTTCTGCGAAGCGGGAGTTTTGAAGGCCTTTCTCACCTTGTGTTGGCAAAGATTGGCAGTAATATTGTTTTTATCCTTTTTGGCCAATTTGGATAACAGTCAAGATAAAGGCACTTTCTTGCCTAGTGACTAAGTTTTGCCACAAAGGAAGTAAAATCCATCTGAAATTTCTTCAGTGCTCACCATCTTCTCTAAAGTAGATTGGTGCTGCCAGTAGCAGATATGTCTCATTGTCATATAAAAAGAACCTTATGTTATTAAACATTTTAAATTTCATATTCTGTAGGTCTCTAAAGTGTCTGAAGATCATCTAAAATTTATCTGTTTGACCTTGAAAATATACCTATCATAACTACAAGCTTGATTGTAACAGGTGACTATTAACTTGCATTTTTATTATTTTAAGTAGTTTGTAATAATAACTTTCAAGGACTAGAAATTTATGTTACATTGTTAACTGCGCTGTATAGGTATAATGCCTCCAACAAGAGTAGAAACAAATATAGAGTATAACAAAAATAACTTTAAATTTGCATCAATATATGAAAAATCCACACCAATGTAAAATATTTAAGACTGGTAGTTGATTTTTTTGGTAGATTCAATAATATACCTTTTAATCTTAGTTTTATATTTCTCTTTTTCTTTTTAGAGAAAGATTCCTGAATCTAATTTTTTTGTTAAACATTTTTCTTGAACATTACCAATAACAAATTGTAATCAACCCCCAAATAATGACAAATATCCATTACCCACTGATGGACCAAAACCCCAACACACCTATTGGGAATGTAAGCATTGGTTTCTTCAAATTATTTTCTGTTGTCTGAGGGCACTAACATCTTTAGGGGACCCTGAAAAATTGTGGTAATGGTCAAGTCCTGGGAGACCTAACTGTATCATTTATTGTCCAGTCTCTCTGCAAAGGGGAAGGAAAGTCAAGAGCTTATCTTAAGTCCTGGCTAGAGTAGTCTGTGAGGCTGGACCATCTCAGATAGCCACCTTGAAATTGTCCTGAGCAGTTGGTAGTCCAAAGTTAATCTTTGGGTGGTATTTACCAGCTTAGTGGTTTTATCAAAATGCAGCTGGAATCCATGTGGGTGCTCTTTCTTCTTTTGTAGACTTCAAATGTTTCAGTTAAGCATGGTCATGGTTCACTGCAGAAAATTTAAACATTTTAAATGCTTATACAGAAGAATTCAAAGACATTGAAGGACTACATTGGGCACCAAATGAAGTATAATCTAATTAATCTTATTATTACAAATCAATAATCAGGTATTGGGATAAAAATCTGAAAGATCAGAAAAGCACAGGAGCAGCCACCAGTGACTTCCTGCCTCTTCTGAACAAAACATCTAAGATCCTGCCTCAGCCTTGCATTATCACTTCCTTCCCTTTCTTTTCAGTCCTCCAAACATCTATGGTTAAGTAGTGGCTAGGTCTACCCTCTGACTCCAACCAAGTTTTGTCGGGATACAAACAAAATATCACATAACACCACTTTTTCTGTTTAGATGTGCTCTGCTAAGAAACAGATCATTGCACTTGGCTAAGGATGGGGCTGAATGAGGCATCTGAGACTCTTCTAACATAAAATGTGAGGAGATGTTTCTTCCCCTTTGGATCAACCATTATCTGGTCAGCCTTGGGAAGAGCAGAGTCTCTCTAACATAAATGTGTTCTCCCAGCACAGGTCAGTCAAGCTGAGAGAAACAGATTTGACTTTGGTCCTGTGACCTGTAGCATCCAGACCATCCCTTGTTCACTCACCTGTTTATCAACTCAGCTAGTATTTATTGAGAATTTGATGTATACTCTCTGTTGGTTTTGCACATGAGAAGAGACACACACACTCACATTACCAAGGCCACAGGAGGGTTTATTTAAGAGAGTTTCCAGGCAGGTACAGAAACAGAAGCAGGACAGAAGGAGAGAAGAGAGAGACCAAAACTTGGTGTCTCTTTTTAAGAGAAGAGATGTGCATGAGTTTACGCAGCCACGCCCAGGGGCATGCCTCTATATGAGGTGCATCCCACCAAAGCCATGTTGGCTCAACCACGTGGAATGCCAGGAATACTTACACTCTATACTCATTGATGAAACTAAGATTTACAGTCTTCATTTTTGCTAAAGCAACTTAGAAAAATTTTTTAAAGAGTCATTTTAAATTAGAGCCAATGGATTTATGAGATGGGTTAAATACCCTGGATTTGTGTGTTTGTGGGGGGGAACTACAGGATGCTAAGAGTGCCAGTAAGGGATTTAACTTTGGATGAAAGTGTCTGAGTTCTATGTGGATCAATGGGCACCAGCAAAGAAATATTTGACTTAAGGATTTAGGTTAAGGTGAGACACACAGATAATAGTTGGGATAGAATTTGAGGCAAATGGACAGACTAGGTAGTAGAAAGGATCCAAGGCAGGAATGTTCCTGATAAAGAGGTAAGAGGGAAAGAGTAGATAAGAGGATGAGGTAAGAGAATGAGGGGTTGGCAAGGAGAGATATGGGAATGGAGGTGACACTCATGTGCACTGAATAGATTGTGGAGTAGATTCTGAAAGATGTGACTCCCCCAGGTTTTGAGCAGGCCTATGGCAGAGTGATTTCAGCTGTTTTGCTGATAACTCACTCAGGAAAGAAGTATTTGAAAACAAGGACACCAGCTAGGAAGCTGAGTGACCTAAGCTGGAGATGGTGGTAGGCTGGACCAGCAGGGAGAGGTGACTGGATCTTGAGATAAAGCTTCCAGAACCCAATGATGGATTGGCGTCAGAGAAAGAGAGTGGGAGGGAGTCAATGGCATGCTAAGGTATTGGGTACAGTGACCAGGAGAAGGAATTTTCTGGAACTATGAAATATGGGAGAGCAAATGTATGTGTACCATCTTGCACTCTTATTTTTGATAAGTTCAAGAAGTAAGACATTGGCTGGAAAGCGAGAGAACAGGGGGAAGCTGAAGCTGGAGAAAGCGATTTTGGAATCAGCATAAATTAGTGATCTGAAACTATGACAGAATGAGATCACTAAATGGAGGAAAAACAGAAATGTAGAAGTGATGGAGTTGAGTGATTGAATGGGATTAAGACAGAAGGGAGAGAATTAAGCATAAGATTAGACATAATTTTCTTTTAAAAATCTTGTATTTTTCTACCTATCATCTATCATATATACATATATGATATGTATAGGTATATATGTTCTTTTTATTTTGTGCTGCCGCGTCCTGCGTGTATGTGTCTGTGTGTGTGTCTGTGTGTGTGTGTCTGTGTGTGTGTGTCTGTGTGTGTGTGTCTGTGTGTGTGTGTGTACCTGTCTGTTCACGTCACTGCATGCACATGGAGGCTAGAGTACAACTTGCAGAACCGTTTTCTCCTTCTCTAATGTGGACCCTAGGATCTAATCCAGATCCTCATGTCTGATAACAAGTGCTTTTGCCCACTGAACCATTTTGCCATCCCTTTCACTTTATCAAGAAGTTTAGATATCCAGGAACATTAGCGGAATGGTATACTGGTTATTAAGTAAAATTGCCACCAAGAAGGTATTTTAAATATAGGATCAAGGGAATAAAGAAGGAAAAATCACAGCCTGCTTGTGCTTTGCTGAGAGCTGACTCATAGCAACATCACTTTATGATTCCAAGTGACAGTCCACCATTGTGGAGAAGTCAAGGCAGAAACTGCCAACAGCCTATCACATCATATTCATAATCAAAACAAGGGCAAATGGATGTATTGGCTTCTCTTGCTTGATTGTTCTCAGCTCTATTTCTCAAGTGAGTCCATGGCTCACTGTGGTCTGAGTCTTCCCACATCAATTAACTCAAATAAAACAGTCCCTATAGACATGCCTACAAACCAACTCAGTGTATAAAATCCCTCCCTGAGACTCTCTTCTTGGGTAGTTCTAGGTCATGTCAATGTGGTTGGGCCTTTAGGGATAGTAACCAAGAGCACACCTACAGAGAGAAACGGAAATGACCACCTCTGTTTCCTGCTTAAATAAATCTGATGTTCTTACCTCCTTTGTCCTAAGCAGAACAAATGACAGAGGTAAAGCAAAGAGGCAGAGAGCCTCTAAACAGCATAGCTTTCTCCAGTCTGGGATTCTTTCTTCCTTCTCTCCAACAGTCAGTATCTGCCTGCACCCCAGCTAGCACTCTTCTCTATCCCTGTTGATCAACAGCTCCAGACTCGGTGGGTTTTTTGCACAAAGGCTTGTTCCTTGCCCATGTTCTGTGACAGCTGCATACCATGTGTGTCGCTAATCCATGTAGTCTTCACCAGTGATCTGGGTTGTCTGGGTTTCCCCTAAGTGGCAAGAGAGAAAGAGAGAGAGAGAGAGAGAGAGAGAGAGAGAGAGAGAGAGAGAGAGAGAGAGAGAGAGAGAGATCCTGCAACTATGAGATAGCCATTTAAGTTTGTGCTTGTAAATGTAAAGATAACTTTGTCTCACAGCTTCCTGTCCAAAATATATCAGTGGCCATGTTTGCAGCTGGTGAACAGGGAGGGTCACATGCTGTCCACTGGAGAGGGAGGGCATCAGAAACTAGGGAACCTAACACTGATGCCATGTCTTTCTTCTAGCAGGAACAGAAAACCTCAAATGTCTTTCCTAAGAAAGAATTTTCAGAAAGAATCCAGAGAAGCAGCAATGAGAAAAGAAAGCTAGCCAGCATTTTCTTTCCTATTAACTCAGTTTGCTGTGTTAATGAACACTTTGGAATCATATCGATTCTAGGAGCCACTGAGACAGTGGGCCCAGCAATTCTGTAACACAACCAATCAGACTTTAATCAAGCATGAAGCATGCATTAACTCATCTAACACAGCACAATTCCAAGAACTAGTTACTATATTTATTCCATTGCTCCACTTTTTTTTCTTTAAAGCAGGAGAAATTTAGTGTAGAGGTAGAGTCTCATTTTAGGGAGAAATAAACAATAAATTGTTAATGTAGGATTGGGACACTAAGTATTTACCTCCAGAATCTCAACCCTTACTTACTACCCTACAGCATTATTAAGGATGAGACCCAGGCAGGCAGTATCTACATCACTTACTGAAAAGCATCCTCCCTTTAATGCTACGTTTTTAGAGACATCTGGAAAAGATTATTTTCCCGTCATTTCCTTTGAAACTTAAGATCTTAATGTGTTTCATGGAGATTAAAGCATAAGTAAGTGAATAAAATGTTCATGTATGTGGACTCCTAGAAAGGAGTTTAGAGACATAACTAATCACTTCTGGGTCTAGTAATGTGTTTCTAGATTCTCATTTGTGGCCTCTTATTTATGTCCTAGGATTCTTGAACTCAAATCTATTATAGACTGTCATGCATGACAAAACTTACATGAATTATCAAGATTATACGTGCCAGAGGAGTTCCTGCCTTCTGCCCACTCCCTCTGCCCAGATTTTGTGTTTTATTGCACTCTGACATGAGTACTGAAATTAGGAAAACACCAAACCCAGAATGCAATGCCTGATGACTAACTCAATAGACTTTAAAATGTGTTTTGTGGGGTTTGGTTGGTAGTCTCCCACAAGGCTTATGTTTAATGGTGTTCCTCATCTCTGTAATGGTTTCTTTTGTGTGTGTTACTCTGTGTGCATAATCTTGAGTTCAGTGTCTCTGGATATTACATGAAGAATAAATTGTCCCAGTCCTCCAAACAATTGTTCTGTGAGAGTCAAGATTCAATTAAACTGAATTACATTGTTGATATTTTTACTCCACTTTTTTAAAGTATTAATAAATCTATATTTTGTGACAGGCATTTATTCAAGGCATTTTGTAGAAATTTCAAGGCAAATGTACAAATTCCTGGTTAAAAGACCAGTTACTCAATTGCCTGTGTGAAACAAAATAGAACCAGACAATATAACTTCAGAGTCCAGTTCTTTGATTATCGGTTTTGTAATTTTGACCAGATTAAAAAATCTTCCTGAGCCTTAGTTTATTTATGGAGGGGATGGAGTAAAGAGAGAATAAAAATTCTTAAAGAACACAATACACATCTCCTTCATGTTAAGTAAAATATGAGTGTATTTTGTAAAATGCTTGGCCCATAGTAAGATGCTAAATATTTTCCCCTTCTCTAAACACAGAAAAATGAAAACTGACTTAGTAGCTGCTGTATAGCATGTCACAGCACTCTACACTGTATATCAATACTCTACACCATATCTGAATGCTATATACTGTATCACAACACTCTACAAGTATCCCAACACTGTTCACACTAGCATAACACTCTACATTGTATCCCAACACTCTATACCACTTTGCAGCACGCTATACCACATAACACAACACTTTCTACAATATTATAACACTCTATACTATATCACAACACTCTCCAGCACACTCCAACATTCTATACTACACTGCTCTATAGCATATTCTAACATTCTATACAATATCACAGTATTCTTTACCACACTACAATACTTTATATAATAGCATAATATTCTATACTGTATCACAACACTCTATACCACAGCACAACACCCAATACTATACCTAAACACTATACAACATTGAAACTCTCTATACTATATCACAATACTCTATACTATACCATAACATACTATATCATATAGCAATACTCTTACCGCATTATAACACTCTATACCATATTACATCACTCTATACTATATCAACACTTTATACCACATGATAATGCTTTGTACCACATCACAGTAGTACATACGATATAAAAACATTTTAGCATATCAAGCATATCACAACACTTTATACCATACAATAATCTTTTATACTATAACACAATTGACTAAATATTTGGGTTGTTCTCCTAAATCATACTGAAACCCAAATCTGCAGTGTGATGTGAGGTAATTAAGTTTTAAAGATGAAACTCTCATGATGAGAATATTTATTCATTTATTTTCTTTTTAGATAAGGCCTCACTATGCTATGTAGGCCATACTGAAGTCTGACTCCTGTCTCTCTCTCTCTTTCTCTCTCTCTCATCCCCCCCCACACACACACTGAAAGAGAGGAGTCTTCTATACCAACTATGTTACTTCTTATTGCCAATTTCTTTTCTTCTTTTCATGTATATGCAATGTGCATAGGTGTGTATACAGACAGGTGTTAGTGTGTATATATGGGTGAACTTATGCACATGTGAAAGTCCAAGGTTGATGTAAAGAATCTCTTTTGATCCTCTACTTCTTCTTCTTCTTCTTCTTCTTATTATTATTATTATTATTATTATTATTACTACTACTACTCTTTTAGGCACAATCTTTCAGCCAAACTGGAGCTTGATCATATGAATAATCTCCCTATACCATCTGGCTTGGATTGGATTACATGTAGACTGCCAGGCCCAGTTGGCATTTATGGAGGTTCTGGAGATTTGAATTTCAGCAACTTTGTTTTTACAGTAAACAATTTAAGAGTCTTTTGGTCAGTTTCTTTAGGGAAAACTTGATATTTAGGGTTCCTTCTAGCTCTTAGACATTTTATCATTGAATGTCCTGTCCTAGAATAGTATTTAGATTCATATTTCTAATTGATCAAATCTATTTAATAAGTAGATTTAGTAAGATATAAAAAAAATCTTTGTTTTTCCTTTTATTCTGTCCTGAAGGCTTGGCCTTGGGTGTAACTGGTGTTGAGAATCAAGAGGACAGGCTGTTTGTGGACTGTCCAGAAAAACATGACAATGTCGTTTCAAGTCATTTCAATGATTCCCTTGTATGTCTTTATCTCTAGGAAGGTGTGTGCTTCTGCTAGTTGTAGCATTCAAATGGGGTTGCTCAGATTTTTATAGAAGTCATGAAATGCCTTGAAGATCATGAATGAGAGAGCTTGATTCAACTGACAGATTGCTGTAGCAGGAGTTGACTCTGTGTAGACATTCATCATGTTTATTGCTCTTCCCCAGGGAATTGCAATGCAACAAAATACACTAGCAAAGTCTCCATCAAAAGAAACAACTGTTTAGCAATCACCAACTTGTTTGCTGATGTTTTATTTCATGGAATGTAGAAATATAATTCTACTTTCAATATCCCCTCGACTGAAATATCCATTATTTGATTTTAATGTAGCAAACCTAATCTATAGGCCTTTGACAAGAAGACAAACTTCCCATGGGCAAAGTTGTCTTTGGTTTCTTTGAAGCATTTGTTACCTTTTATGTTTATATATCTGTACAGATGGATAATGTTTACTCCCATTCTATTCCTGAGAAAAATTTAGATTTTTTTTATTTATTTTTTATTTTTTTTTAAATTTAGATTTTTTTTAAGGTACTTCCTGGGAAAACTAATAATACAGGTAATCAAAACACAAAATAAGTTCAGTTTCATTCTCCCCCAAGATTGCTCTCTCTGTAATGATTACTTGAGGGACTTATTTGGTAGTTAAAAGGAACAACCTTACAGTGTTTCACAGACATCCAAACAGCATCAGCTTGAAAATCACTATTGAATCTTAGAGAAATCATCCCTACAACCATACTGATAACTCAAGGTTTCTTCTTCTAAGACAGGGAGTCTGTCTTTCTAGATTAAAATATTTCCCTAGTTAGTTGTCAGAGACAATTAACTTATAATGAGTATCATATAAAAGATTCAGAAACAACTCCTCAGAGAGGCCAGTGCTATGGATGTGTAACCACAACTGAGCAATTGGAGGTCCTTTCTTGTGCATCAGATTTACAGTCAAAGATAAGTGACAGCCTTTCAGTTCACAGTATTTCTCAGCTTTGAGTACAAACATATTTCTGTAAGACTCTTTTTTAACTCAGCTAGCACTTCTGTTGCTTTCCAAATCAATACTATAAACACATTTTATGTTTTTGTGTGTACTTAGCAGTGGCCAAATGATACAGGCAAAACTTTCTAGTCAGCTGAACACTTCAAACTAAACAGGCAGGTTTATCACCAGCCCCCTGATCCTTTTCATATTCTCTTCATCTAAGGATGTGGTTGCATCCAAGTAAAGGAAACTGTAGTGCTGTTTAATGACCATAAATCTTTATCAGAATAGAACAGGGAAAATGGGAAGTGATCAATGAGTAGAGTGGTGCTGGGGTTAAAGATTTTCACCAAAACTCTGGTAGTATTAGAAATATAATCTTTCTGTATGTTTGGGAAAAAATGACTTTTCTGCCATGCATTGAGGGCTATTCTATTCTGAGTGGCAGGCTTATGATCTTTGCCTACTTCTTGCCTGTGGATTCTGGAGCATTTATTATTGCAGAACACACTGGTACTTTGTCTCACCTCCCAGTTTCTGTCAAGCTCCTCCAAGCTGGATTGCACTCATCATGTGAACAGCAGCATTGTCCCTTCCACAGGGACTATCATACAGGCAGAAACATTCTCTCAGTTACAACGATCAGAGGATCAGAACAAAGCCTTCTATAGTACTTGTGTGTCATCAACCTCAACATTTCCTAAGACCTTGAATATAAATGAAGGCCACTTAAGCTCTTCTGTACCCCTAGCAACACAGGAACCAAGAGATGATTATCTCTCTGGAGTAACTGGGTCATCATCTCCTCTTCTTCCTCCTTTTTTCCCCCTAGTAACCAAATCTACCTACATATAGACCCTGGTCTTCCAAACAAAGGCAATAGAAAGCATCTAAGTGGAATTATGCAAGAATTCCAGGAAAGAGATACTCATCTGTCTTTCTAGAGCAGGGCTAGAAGTAATGTTAAATTCCCCCCGCCCCGAGTATCTTATAGTAGAATTAACATAAGCAAGTACGATAATATTGTAATAAACTCTTATGTACATGAGCCATGCAAGAAGCTGAAAATTGAAATGGCTCTTGTATGCTTCCTGAAGAATAAAATTCAGAAAGAAGCAAAGACTTTATCACTTGGGCCATTTCCTGGGACTGAATTCAAAAGTTATAAGAACAATCCTTTGCAAAGGTAGATGTTTGTGGCAGTTTGATTGCAAAATATCCTCTAAAAGTTCAGCCACCTGAAAACGTGGTCCCTGGTGCTGTTTGGGGAAATTGAGAAGTGGCTTTGCTGGGGAAAGTGCTCCACTGGGCCAGGCTTTAAGAGGTCCCCTCTTTTCAGCTCCCTCTTTGCTTTGTACTTCTGTTAAAAATGTGGACAAAGCAGAGAAATAAAAGAGGAAGCAACCTGGGAAAACAGATAAGAGTAGCCTAGGACTGTGGAACACTCAGCCTTGAAGAGAATTTGGAAATACCTAGCTTCACACACCATACTGGCATGGAATTATTTTGTGATTTTAAACTCTGCTCTTATGAGTCATGACTAGATCAAAGTAAGTTCAAACAAACTAAATATACTTCCCTAGATATATGTTTCAGTGTTTACCACTTGGTGAAAAGACATAGTTCTAAGTTTGCTGCTTTCTGGGTATGGGATGACTTCAGGGTGAATACTGGAACTCACAAGTGGGCTCCATGTCTGCTGAACCTATAGACTTTTCAATAAATTACTAAGCACTCATTTACCCTGTGAAATGAATATGGAGAAAGATCAAAAGCCACAATTCTAATTATTTTGTGAACTCCAAAAGTGAACACAATGGCAAGGGTTCCAGATGCAGATGTCAGACAGGAGCAAGCAATGAAACCCTTTCACAGCTCCCTCTAGACATCCACACAAACTTCTGCCAAGAGCTTCCAAATCCCAACATCATTTAATTAAAAAAATGTTGTAAATTATATATTATACAAACAAGACTGCTAGATAAAAGTATAGTTTTAAGATTAATAATGTTTTCCACCTACATTAAAGCATGAGAGAGAGAGAGAGAGAGAGAGAGAGAGAGAGAGAGAACATTATAATGTACTTTGTGTCCCAAGTGTCTCCTAAATGTAGTTTTTCCTCTGTCCAGAATAGATGTGATTTCTACCCTCACTTTTATGTGGAAGTTTTTCTTATTTAAAAAATGGTTGTAAATATAAAGTCAGAGTTCATAAAAAAACCAATAAAAAATGTATAAGCAGAAATTATTTAAGGTGAAATATTAGGTTATGTGATTATGGACCCTGGTAAACCTCAAAATGTGTACAAATCTGCAAGCTGGAGAGGGACAGGCCTGACTAGAATCTAAATCTGAGGACCAGTGGGCTAAAGTCTAGGAAGGATTGGCTGCTCAGTCTGAGTCTGAGCACTGGAAAACTGTTGGTTATGATTTGAAGGCTATCTGCAGGAAGGTTGCTCTTCATTAAGGGAACATTGACCTTTATGCTACTTTACAAATATTTTACATTTATTCTTTGACAATTTCATACATGTATACAATGTATCTGGGTCATATCCATCCTCAGCTTGACTTGCCCTTTTTATCACCTAAGACATCTCCCTGACATTTTAATGTCTTCTTCACTTTTTGATAACACCATGAGATCAATTAGCATTTCCTGTTGGACTGTTGACTGATCTTGTCAGTTGGATTCTTTCCAAGTCTTGTTTGGGTGACATTAGCTGCATTGAGTTAATGGGTACAATAGCTGTAACATGTACAGAGTTTTACTTCACAGTAGTCTTATATCAGGTACTGCACTGCAGTGACTGCCAGCTGCTTCTCTGGATCTGGTCTGACCATCTTTGACAATGGAACTTCGGATGAATAGCCAATTGGATAGAAGATCATATTTTCCATGCGACACTAATCTGTGAGTATGAACCTGAACATTTAAAGGGCAATTTGACATCATGTTAGTTTATCAACACTACAGTAGTAGATTTCCTCATGACATGCCCAGGAGAGTTCTTCCTGTAGAGCAGGCCTCAAAGCCAATCTGAAAGCAGTTGGGTACTCTTAAAATCTTCATGCTTTTATTGCACCAACAGGCACATCATCTTGCTTGGCAGGTCAATACTGTAGCCTTTCACACTCACTTCTGGGTCATACCACTGATGCTTCTGTTACCCTGCATCCTATGTAGCACCTTCTGGTTCTATGAAAAGCTCTTCAGCAGGGAGGAAATTTTTAGGTCAGTTCCATATTTAATTCTTTATTCCCTGCAACCAAAGCACATTGTGTCTTCAGTAATAAATCAAACTACCTAGTTATCATGGGCAACCAGAAGCAATGCAATAGCTTATGTTATTTTGAGGGCCTCTGGGGCCTCTCTGACCAATAACTCATAGGAAGATATCCAACAGCAGGCACTGAGAGTTTCATTTAATATTCCATGTCTTCTGGGGGAAGCAGTTTCCACCCATGCAGAGTATCTGTGTTCAAACTTCTCTTTTCAAAAATTGTATTTTTAATTTGCTTACAAAGTAGAGGGTTTCCATATGAATTTTTATACTTCTTTAGGCTTGTTAAAATTAGCCACTTACTAATATTCTGTGGTTTATTTTTCTCATATTATTCATATGTAAATTCTGTTTTCCCTGAAATTCATGCACTTCCCACTCATCTTTTTTCTTTTATTTTTCCTTGCTGTGTTTCTTCTTGCCATAACCAGGCAAGAGCAACTCAAAGCACTTAAAGAATTGGTCACATCACATCTACAACCAGGAAGCAAAGACCACATAGTGTGCTTAGCTCAGTTTTCCCGAGAAACAGTGCTGTCCACTTTGAGAATGAGTCTTGCTACCTCAGTGAACCAGTCAACACAACCTCTCTCAGGTATGGCCAGAGGTTCAATAGTCTTCACAGGTATGCTTGGAGTCTGTCTTCTAGACAATTCCCAGATCCTATAGGGCTGACAATTAAGACTAACCATTCAGTAGAGACTCAACTAAGCAATATTGGGTTATTGGGTTATTGGGACCATGGGACTGTCTGCTGCCTTCCCAGGGAGGGGATGGGG
The DNA here is from genome assembly GCA_004025045.1 of Sigmodon hispidus. NCBI lineage: Eukaryota > Metazoa > Chordata > Mammalia > Rodentia > Cricetidae > Sigmodon > Sigmodon hispidus. The sequence goes on from PVIH01005873.1 coordinate 118,053, forward strand.
AGTTGTGGTGAAGAAAAATGACCTGATGTGGAGGAAGGGGGAAGGACATTGAATAAGGATACACAGGGTTAGGGTTAGGGCTAGGGTTAGGGTTAGGGTTAGTATTTTTATGTG